>VZSE01003627.1:31729-44374 GCA_013398275.1 Promerops cafer | reverse complement strand
TAGACCCCGCCCTCCCGCCCCCCCCTGCAGGTACCTGTGCCCACCGCGGTGCCCACTGCGGTGCCCCCAGTCCCACAGCTGAACTGGCCCTGCTGCCCCTGCTCTCAAAGTTGCTCCAGCCCCCTCTGAAATCCCCACAGAGACCCCACCCCAGCTTCCCCAGAGATCCCCCCCACTCCTTCCAGAGACCCTCATTCCTCCCACCATCCCCACGCCAGACTCAAAATGAGACCCGGAGCCCCTGGAAAAGGCAATCTGATATAAATAGCGATTTACAAAGAATACAAAAATAGAAGGAGGGGGGGCAGCAGCCCGAGGCAGCACCCCACAGGACCCCGCAGCACCCCTGGCCAGCACAGCCCCCCAGAAGCAGAGAACCGTGCAGGAGTTTGGCTGGGGGGTACTGGGGTCCCGGCAGGAGCGGGGAGCCCTGGGGGTCCATCCCACTGCGGCCCTACCTGGGCCCCCCAGTCCTCAGGGTGTGGGAGCTGCCCCCAAGGGGAGGGAAAGTACAAAAAGCGAAAAGTGCATCAATCTACGTGTCCTGCCCCGGGGGACCCCCGGTGGAGGGGCACAGGCGGCAGCGGCTGGGGAGGGACAGCCCTGGGAGGGTCCCCTGCAGCCCCAGCCCCGGCCCAGGGCAGAGACACGGCGTTTGTTCAGCCTTTGGGAGATTTGGGGGTCACTGGTGGGGGGCAGTGGGGCATGGGGGAGAGGCCAAGCCCCAGGGACCAGGACCCTGGGCCAGAGCACCCCCTCTGCACCCCTGAGTGCCCCCTGTAAGATAAATGTGTCCCCCCACCCTGAGCAGGGTGTGGAGACCCTGTCATGCAGCAATGGGGGGTCCCACAGCCCCAGCCCTGTCCCATGTGGGGACAAGGTGACCTCTTTGGGGGAAGCCCCAAGGCCTGGCTCCCCTGGACATGAACTGGGGGCACCAGGGGTCCCCCAGGTGGGGGGGCCAAGCTGGCCCCGCTCCAAGGCACAGGCGGTGAGATCAGTGATGGCTTCAGCCCCGGGGGGATTAAAGCTGGTGTGTGCACCCCGACCCCCCCAGGGCACTGGGGGCCGGCAGCGCTGGTGTGGGGCAGGAGGGGCTCACCCCCCGCAGCCGTCCTGCCGCATTCCCGGCGGGTCCCAGGGCAGCGACCCCAGCCCCAGCAAGGCACCGATGGGGCAGGAGAGGTTGGGGGGCCCTCTGTGACCCCCAGCTGGTTTGTGACAGGGCGAGGGGGCTGGGGCACCTATGCCAGCAGCCCCATGCGGGTGACTTTGGCCGAGAGGAAGGTGTGCAGGACGAAGACGATGGGCTTGGGGCAGGAGTGCAGGTCCAGCGCCTGGGGGGAGATGGAGAGTGGTGTCAGCTGCCCCCACATCCCACCGGGGATTGCAGGGCTGGGGGTTCCAATCAGCCAAACCCAGTGAGCCTGGGCAGCTGGGATGCTGCAGGGATGGGGGAAAGCAGGAGGAAGCAGGGGGTCCCCCTGGAGGAAGACCCCCAAACCAGGGGGTGAGCCTGGCTGCCCCCTCCTCACCAGCTCCCCCTCAGGGCCCCCGAAATCCAGGTAGAGGGTCCTGATGCCGTCATCCGCGGACATCTTCAGCCGCTCGTAGGGGTAGCGGAAGAGGACGCTGGAGCCTGGCTCGTCCCGGGAGATGGTGAACCCGCCCTCGTAGTGGATGGAGAGCTGGACCTCCTGCCCGCCCAGCGTGCAGCCTGCGGGCACAGCTGCTGTCAGCCCCCGCCGCCCTGGGGGGAGCACGGCGGGAGCCAGGGGGTCCCAGCACCGCGGCACTCACCCACTGTCACCTCCTTGATGAGCTCGGCGGCGGCGTGGCAGCCCTGCACCAGGACGCGCGTCCAGGCAGACAGGTCCCGGTGCGTCTCCACGCGGAAGACGTGCATCTCCACGCCCTGGCGAGAGCCCGTCCGCGTGGCGAACGTCAGCTCCGAGCCCAGCGCGGGCGAGCGGCGCCCGGAGCCTGAGTGGACCAGCCTGGAGGGGAAGCGGATGGACGGGGGTCGGGGGCGCGATGGCAGCGCCGGCGCCGTGTCACCCCATCGGCGTTTTGGTGTTTCTTTCCCGCTCTGAGGCAGAGCCACGGCCCGAGGGGGCCCAGCCCCAGCTCACCTGGTGGCCACCAGTGGGTAGCTGTGGCAGGGCGAGGCCCAGGCGTCCCTGGTCCAGGGCATCCCATCGTACAGCAGCAGGTCCTTCTCCGTCACTGCCATGAGCACCGGCCGCCACTGCTGCCGCCCGCCGTCCAGGCGTGCCTGCCGGGCACCAGGGCACCGTGAGGGGTGCCAGGGGCTGCAGCACTCGCCGCAGCCCAGGAACCCAACCCACTGGTTCCCCATTGCCAGGCAGCATCCACAGCACTGCTGTCCTGGGAAACCAAGCCGGGAGCAGCCCCCAGGGGTCCTGCTCCCTACACTGCCAGGGCTGGCTGCAGCTCTCAGGCAGTGAATTCCTGGAACAGGGAGGCTGTGATGAGGGATTCCATCTGGAAAATCCCAGTGGGAGAAGGGGTTGAGGGCATGGGAAATGCTGCCATCACCAGGGCACAGCTGGATGGGAGAGCAGCAGAGCCAGTGCCCAGGCTGGGCTCTCTGGCTGCATCCACAGCCCCAGTGGCATCCTCGGCACATCCCGTTGGCACGGCTGTCCCTGGGAGCGTCCCGGCACATCCCGTCAGTGCGTACCTGCTCGGCCAACCAGGCGATGTGCTTCACCTCCCGGCCGCCAGCCGTGGGGCTGCCAGAGCCCAGCGTGGCATTGAGCTCAGCCAGGACCTGGGGCAGCAGCGCGGTGATGTTGGCGTGCAGGGCACTGAACCAGGCGTGGGCCGTGGCCGTGTCCCGGCACCGCAGCACCAGCGTGTTCCGGCTGTCCGGCGAGTGCAGCTCGATCAGCCTGCGAGGGGACGGGGACACAGCCCAGGGTGGGACACCAGCACCGGTGAGTGAGCCCCTGCCCGTGCCCAGCACAGCAAACTGGCTGCAGTGGCTTGGGGCTTCCACTGTGCATTTCCACCTGCCAGGGCTTTTAGCCCTCATTTTAAGGCAGAGGGGCTGCCAGGGGTCTGGGAGGGAGCATGGCATAGCCCTGGCCCTGGCCAAACCCTCTGGAGTGTCCTTCCACTGCTCAGTGGGCAAAGCAGGGGGTCACGGGCTCAGTGAGGGGCAGCCCCCAGCTGTGCCCAGGGTGTCCGTGGGGTGCAGGGTCCCTCACACTGGCACTGGTGGGCAGACTCAGTCCTGTCCTGGGGGTCTTTGGGGAGCAGGATCTCCCGCACCGGCACCCACCGGCAGCCCCTGCCCTCACCTGTTCTCCAGGTCAGGCATGCTGAGGTTCCGGGCGGCGAAGCACATCTTGAGGGGGATCACCTTGCGGTCACGGGGGCCCTGGTGCTGGGGGGACCCCGAGTCCTCGCTGCCACTCAGGCTGGGGGACTGGGGGGACGCCCCCTCCCATGGCAGGTCTGACACCAGCGATGGCTTCTTGATGTAGGGGGTCACCTCCCGCATGAACTTCACTGTGGGGGAGTGGGGGTACAGTCAGGCCTGGGGAGGGTCCTGCACCCCCACACCACAGCCCTGTGCCCCAGGGTTGATCTGATAGGGTGACGTGACCCTCACACACCAAGGCTTGGAGGGTCTTGGGGGAGTCCCACCCTGTCCGGGTCAGGGATGTCCCGAGTGAAGGACGGTGCTGGCAGCTCATCCCGCTGCCGGCGCGGGTGTAGGAAGGGGAAGGCGCCACAGGACAATGGTGCTGGGCGGGAGGTCAGGCTGCAGCCCATCCTGGTCCCATCCTGCCCTGCCGCTGCCGGAGCAGCCAGGACTGTGCCCGCCAAGTTCCCAGCACTGCCGGCGATGCTGAGCCGGCACTGCCGCTCACGCAGCCGGCCCCCGCTCCGCAGGGCGAGGAGGAGGGTGTGCAGCCAAGACATCCCGGCTCCACGCGCCTCTCCAGGCCGGGAAGGAAGGAAGGAGGCACCAGCTCCAGCTCCCCCTGGACTGTCCCGCCCCAGCACCACCCCGCTGACAGCAGCCCTGGACCCCCGCCCGGACACGGCTCTCGGCCGGCCCGCACCAAGCCCCGGCAGCCAAGGCCAAGGGAGGGACACGCCGGGGACAGAGATGGGGCAGTGAGAGGGAAAACCAAACCAAAACAGCAAATAGGCTGTACTGCACTGGGAAGCAAGTGGTGAAAGGATCCTGGAGCCGGCACAATGCCACAGCCAGGCCCTCTGGAGGGGGAGCAACACTGGTGGTGGGGCCCAGGCTGTGCTGCTGCCAATCCTTCACTGCGGGGCTGCCAAGTGGGAAGGGGGAGCAAGGATGGGACAGCAGGGATGGGGAGTGGGCAGGAGCCACCAGTCCCCCAGCCTCCCACCAGCTCTGCTGAGCCACAGCGCTGCCACGAGGTGCTTGTCCTTGCTGTGGGCAGCACACGAGTTAATATTAGCTGCCGCCGCGCTGATCCCGGGATTACCGCTGTCCCCGCACCCCTAATCCCGCTGCCGGGCCGGGCAGGGCAGGCAGCGCCGCGGGCAGCAGCACGGCCGGCAGCTCCCGCTGCGGGGCCGCTCGGCAGATGTTTGCCAGATGTGGGCAGCTGCCTCCAGCACTGGGAGGGAGCTCAGCCCACGGGAGCTCCAGCTCCCAGCGCTGCGACCCTGCGGTGCAGGCACTGACCCCGATGGAGTCAGGAGGGTGAGAGGCCAAGCTGGGCAGCCAGCAGCACTGCAGCCTGAGCGCTGTGCCAGGGCGAGCGTGGGTGCCCCGTGGTGACTGGGAAGGGTGGATGTCCAGGACTGTGTCTGCCCATGGTGGGCAGCAGAACTGGCTCCCATATTCAGTGGGATGCATCCATGGTGCAGGCAGGACATGGAGCACCTTGTACCAGCAGGCACGTGGCTGGCACTGGGGTGGGGGCACCTGCAACCACCCCTTCTGCTTCTGGCGAGCTGGTGGCCAGCACACAGCTGCACCAGCACTGCCACTGCTGCCCTGACACAGCCACCATCACGCCAGCACAGCCACTGCCGCCCCACCCACACGCTCACCACAGAGGAAACGCAGCTGTTGCCTGTGCCCCTCGCCCGTCCCGCCGCAGGAAGGCGGCTGCTCCGGCTGCACGGCCTCACCGGGGCCGAGCCCCCTGCACCCAGCGGGGAACACCGACCAGGCTTCCCAAGGCTTGTGTCTGGCCGTGCCCTAGGCAGTGCCCACGGCCGGCACCGCACCCACAGCTTCCCCCGCAGGGGCGGAAGGGCTCCCTTCCCCCAGGGCAGCACACGGGGCCTGTGGGTGCCCGGGGGAGGTGCTTGGCATGGGCTCTGAGGCCAAACCCAGCTCCCAGGAAGGGTGACACCAGCCCCACGGAGATGCTGGTGTGGGACTGATGGTTGCCCCTCACTGCTGGCACAGAGCCCGGGAGAAGCTCTGGCACCTGCCAGGGTGGTCACAGCGCCGGGGCTGCTGAGGAGGGATGGGCAGAATGGCATGGCCAATGTCCCCCACCAGCTGCTCTCCGGGGCCCGCTGATACCAGTTGACCACCAGATGGTCCCACCACAGCCATCAGACCAGCAGTGCCCAGCCACAGTGAGAAGGGAAAGGAAGGGGAAAGGGAAAGGGAAAGGGAAAGGGAAAGGGAAAGGGAAAGAAAGGAAGAGGCGTCTGCCGTGGTGCCCGTGCCCATGGCGGAAGGGACAAACACAGCACGGGGCTGGAGCTCCTGCGGGACAGGATCAAACGGCCGGGCAGCAGCAGGAAGGACATGCTGAATCAGGCGTGGGGTCCCGTGGGGACTCTCACTGCGTCCGACAGCAGCCCCGACCAAAGCACCAAGCCCAACGCTGCTGCTCCACCTCGGCCCCTGCAGCGCCCCAGCCGTGGCCAAGCACCTCGTGCCAGGTGTGCCCGCAGTGGGGAGCCCGGCCGTGCCCCCTCATGCCAGTGCAGTGTGCCAGGAGCGCGTGGCAAAGCAACAGCACCATCCCTGTATGCTGTGCCCAATGGGCACCGTGTCCGTGGAGCAGCCTCACGCAGCAGAGGACAGACGGACGGGCCGGGCCGCCAGGACAGCGAGCGTGGCACCACAGCACTGTATGGCCCGCCCTGACCCACGGCACAGGGGGCTCGTGTCCTTGTGGTGTCCCGTGGCACGAGCCCCGTGCCGCGCCGCCGGGCTGGGCAGGTCCTGCCCGAGCTTGTCGGGCTGCCGGGAACAGGTCGGGCAGGAGCCGGTGGCTCCGTCAGGCCGGTCCCGAGCCAGCTGTGCTGTGGGCACAGGGCCCACGGGGACACCGAGCCTGCGGGGGGCTGAGCCCGCAGGGACATGGGCAGACCCTGAACCAACGCCGGGGCCACAGCCCTCCCTGGGGACAATCAGCCAGCCTGGGGAGTCTGTCACCAACGATAGGGGACAACCCGTTCAGGGGGACGGCCAGGAGACACCAAGTCTACCCTGGGGGACCCCAGGTCTGTCCCCGGGGACCCCAGATCTGTCTCTGAGGGACCCAAGTCGGTCCTGGAGGGATACAAGCGGTGGAGATGTCCTGTCCTCGCCCCAAGCTGTGAGGGGTCCCCATCCTGCCACAGAGGGAACAGCCCGACCCGGGGGGGGGACACCCCAGTCCCTGTCCCCGTGCCTGGGGGGCCCACCGTGGGTTGGGAGTTTTGGGGGTACACACACTCACGCCAGGACTGGGGTGGGGGGAGTGGCGTCCCACACCCGGGAAAGGGACCCAAAGGGGGTCCGGGAGTCCGGTGACAGCGGCCGGGAGGCGTCGTGGGAGCCGGTAACGGCGGGGGAGCAGCAGGGCGGGGGACAGGAGAGCACCAGGGGCCCGTAGCGGGGAGCCGGGGGGAGAGGAAGGGGTTTAGGCGTTACCTTCAAGGATGACCTCCCTCCCGGCTCTCTTCAGCGCCTGCACAGCTTGATCGTGGGTGGCATCGCGGAGATCGACGCCGTTAACAGCGAGGATGGCGTCGCCTAACCGGAGCGCCCCGCTCCTTTCCGCCGCCAATCCCGGGAAGATCCGTGAGATCAGCACCGGCATCCGATTCTCCCGACCTCCCTTAATGCTGATCCCGAGCCCTCCCGCCTCCGCTTTCACCACCCGCACCCTCCTCACGCCACCGGGTGCCGCCGCCTCCGCGTTGCCGTTCACCACGCCGTTCACCACCGACGGATCGCCGGTTCCCGGTTCCGCCGTTAAGCTCAGCGTTTCCCCGGTCAGTTCCGCCGACACGCGGACCCAGCGTTCCCGCAGGAGCAGCTCCAGCAGCCCCGTTTTACAAGCCCGAGTCCACACGGCCATGCCGCCGCCGCCGCCGCCGCCGCCGGTCACCGGGGAAGGGGCGTGGCCAGGCGGAAGGCGCGGCTTGCGGCCACGCCCCCGCCCGCATGGCGCGCTGCGGTAGGCTCCGGGGCACGGGGAGGACGGGGTGGGGCCGCCCCGCCCCCGCCTCCGGTGCCACCAATCAGAGAGGTGGCGGTTAAGCCGCCGCTGCTGTGATTGGCCGCGCCGGAGGGCGGGGCCTAGAAAGCCGCGCCCCCGCACGCCATGTTTGGCGCCGAGATTTATTTGGCGCGCGGCGATTTATTTCACGAGCTGCTCTTTAACTCTCCCGTGTTCTCCGGGGATCCCCGATTTCACTCCCTCCATCCTGGGGGAACGACGCTTCCCTGCCCCACGTAACACCCACACATCCCCGTCCTTAGGGAATGAGGCTTCCTGGCCCCAGGCAGCAGCCACGGACCCACGTGGCCGCTGAGGAGAGAGAAGCCCACACTGGGATTAGACACTGTGAGGGAAAAGGGATGGAATTTGGCGTGTCACCTTGTCCCCGCAGCGCCGGGGAGGAAAACTGAAAGGATATGAAGATCACGATGACATGATGGTGGTGTGACAACAGAGAGTCACACACAACAAGGATGAGCCCTGAGCCTGGGCATGTACAGAACAGTGAGGTTTTATTCCTACAGCACCTTAAGAAAATTCTTACAGTGCCCCAGGAAGGCAGCAGAGACAGTTCCCAAGGTTGGAGTGGCTTATTCTGCTCTCAGGTGCCAAATTTCTTCTGTTGGACAGGCAGAGGCAGCTGGGTTTTGAAGTCCATGATTGGTCGTTCCACCACAACCAGGCAGTTCTCGTCCAGCAGATCCATGAAGAGCAGTGGCTGCAAGGCAGATGGGAATCATGGAATGCTTTAGGGTGGAAAGGACTTGAAAGGGATCTCGTTCCACCCCCTGCCATGGGCAGGGACACCTTCCACTAGCCCAGGTTGTTCCAAGCCCTGTCCAGCCTGGCCTTGGACACTTCCAGGGATACAGGGGCAGCCACAGCTGCTCTGTGCACCCTGTGCCAGGGCCTCAGCACCACCACAGGGAACAATTCCTTCCCAATATCCCATCTATTCTGCCTCTGGCAGTGGGAAGCCATTCCCCCTTGTCCTGTCCATACCCTTGTTCAAAGCCCCTCTCCAGAGCCCGAGCGCCTCCCTGACCCTGCTCACCGACACCATCACCCACCTGGAACTTCTTGCAGATCTTGAAGGCGTGGAGCTGCCGCTTCCTGGCCGTCTCCGGGAGCTCTTTGAGGGTGCTCTGGTTCATCAGGAGGGCGCTGTCGTCGGGCAGGGGCTGCGAGAGCGGGCGCAGCCCAGGTCAGCGCTCGGCAGGAACACACCCCGGCGCCCCCAGCCCTCCCGCCGGCTCACCAGGGACTTGTCGAGGACGCAGAGCAGGTAGGTGTCGTGGAGCAGGATGTGCGCGGGGTTCTTGGGGTTGAAGGTGATGTGTGTGATGGGCGAGTCCCGCTCCAGCCAGGCGCGGTGCAGCCCCCGGCTCTGCACGGCGCGGCTCCAGCTCGTGTACTGCTTCTCGGGGATGCTGAACTCAAACAGCTGCAGGGACACAAGGGGGCTCAGGAGCATCTACTCCTGGCAGCACCCCCACACTGGCAGCTCCAGCCAGGTCCCCTGAAGGCAGGGACACAGGCACAGGGAACGGAGCAGGGCCACGAGAGCTTGGCTAGGAGAGCTCCTACCTGCTGGTCCGAGTAGGCGATGACGAGGTTGTTGGTGCTGGGGTGGATGGCGAGGGCCGATACGGCACAGCTGTAGGTGGGCACCACGCAGTGATGCTGCAGGAGGGGAGAGAGCACTGACGGGACCCACCGGGGCCACCGCTGACCTCTCCCACACACCCACCCCTGACCAGAACCTTGGGGACTGCCTCTGACCCCCTTTCCCACACATCCACCCTAGCCCTGCTCCAGGGATGCAGTGATGGCTCCCAGAGGGGCCCTGCCTGCCGAGCCCCCCATCCCCCGTCCCCGGAGGCTGGGGGGTCACTCCCAGGCCCACCTTGAAGCATTTCAGGTTGTAGATGTGGATGGCCCAGTCGCCGCTGACGGCTGCCAGCCAGTGCCCGTCCGCGCTTGGTGCCAGCAGGTAAACGGCCTCGGAGCAGCCTGCAGAGACCCTCGGGCTGACAGGGGAGCTGGGAGCCCCAAACCCCCGGAGACACCCAGCCCCACATCCCCCCTGACTGTCCAGTGCCAGGCCATGAGGGCACAAACACCCCCAGGAGAGACTCACACACCGCTCAGGCAGGAAAGGGGGACACCCTCACTCTGCACCCACAGGGGAGGGGGACGCAGAGCCCAGGAACCCCCAGCACCACCCCAGCTGCCCCCAGCCCACACCTGAGGGCGGCCGCAGTGTGTGCAGGTGTTTGCAGCCCCCCGGCTCCAGCAGCTGGAAGACGTGGACAGATCCTCGCGCGGAGGCGACAAAGAGGCTGTCGGAGTCAGCGGAGAACTGGAGCTGGTAGGCTGGAGGCAGCAGCTTGGGCACTTTGGGGACCTGGCAGTGGGGAGAACGCAGCCCTGGCAGCCACCCCACTGTCACCCACGCTCCCCACGAGTGACACTGGCCACGCCAGCCCCCAGGACCCCAGAGTGCCCCACCCCTCTGACCTTCCTGAGGCTGACGCCGTCCCCGTCACAGCGCACGCGGTACAGCTGGAAGCGGGAGGCCGTGGAGTAGCCCACCCAGGTGCCGCAGGGTGAGACGCAGCTGCAGTAGATGTGCTCCGGGCCCTGGGAACACCACGGGGCTGAGCGGGGCCCGAGGAGCCCCCAGAGCCCAGCACACACCCCTCGGCTGCCCCAGGGGCACCCCAGCCCACTCAGCCCTACCTTGCTCTTGAGCTGCACGAGGTGCTCGGGCATCCGGCACAAGGGAAGGACCTCGCCGTCCTTTCCTGGGAAAGAAACCACACGGACCATCAGTGGGACTGGGAAAACCACATGGGGCTCTTTGAGCAGCTGGGGATCCTGGGGGAGTGCCCAGACCCTTCCCTGAGGCCCAGGACAGCTCAATCCCAAAATCCTGTCAGCAGCATGGGCTCTGCCAGGGAGCCGACACTGGAGAGCTGCACCTGTGACTCACCAGTCTCCTCAGTGGAGCCAAGTCTCCAGAGCTCCAGGTACTGGGAGAACTGGAAGAGGAGCAGCCGGGCTTTCCTGGCGCAGGAGACGAGGCGTCGCTGCGTGGGAAAACGAGCAGGATGTCATGGACCCACAGCCGGGCACGACAGGCTGCGGCACAGCCGGAATGCCGTGGGGTGCTGGTGACTCCGCAGCGGGGCAGAGCAGGGAAATCAGGTCCCGTGGGATGGGAGCCTGGAGATGGAGACCCAGCAGGACCAGCAAGACCAGCTTGACAACTTGCACTGCTCCTTGGCAGGAGCCTGCAGTTGTACCAGGAAAGGAAACACAGCGGGACAGAGGAGGGACCCAGGGACAGGGAAGGAACCCTGGCAGGGCAATGAGGGCACGTGGAGGGGCAGGGAGATCCAGCCCTGCCTGCCCCACCAGCTCCAAGACCCCAGTCCATGCATCACTCACGTGGGGGAAGGTGAATTTTCGGAGCACTGCATCGTAGCCCTTCTTCTGCATCTTCTCCATCAGCGGGCGGATCACCAGCTGGGCGTCCAGGCCTGGAAGCCAAGCACGGGTCAGCCGAGCCGGTACTGGGAGGGGAGATCCAGCCCGGTCCCGGTGCCACCGGCAGTCCTACCCCCGGAGATGAGGGCGGTGGGGCTGTGTGCCACGGCCCGCACGTCGTGGCTGTGGAACTGGAAGGGCTTTGTCCGCACCCAGTGCTTCTCCAGCCCGTCCAGCGTCACTGGCAGCAGCTGCAGCTGGTAGGTGGCCCCGGTCGAGGTGCCCACGACGATGCTGTCCTCCTTCTGCGGAGGAAAACGGGACGAGGCTGTGGGAGCAGACTGGCAACGACGGGAGGGCACTGCCGGGAGGCGCTGAGTGCAGCAGCTCCAGCTCCCTGTCAGCCGGGGGGACCTGGGGGTGTCACCCACCTCTGACACGGCCAGCGAGAGCACGGCCGAGGTGCTGACGGTGTGGGACTCTGCCAGCGTGCCCCGCTCCCAGTCCCAGAACTGCACCCTCCCGAAGGAGTCGGCACTGACCACGGTGCCGCTGGAGAGGAGGGCGATGGCCCACACCACACACTCGCGCTTGGCCTTCTCCACCTGGTGGTTCACCATGATCCTCTGCACTGTCTGGCCTGGAGCGGGAGAAGGTTGGGGGTGGCCGGGGAACCCTTGGTGCACAGCGGGACCGGTGGGTGCCGGCGGCCCTGGGGCATGGGACGGGGCTGCTCCTGGGACACCAGGTACCTGAAGTGACGTCGATCACACGGAAGAAGTTGATGGAGCCAGCCACGATGTGAGTGTCCGAGGGGTGCCAGGACAGGCACAGGACACGGCCTGGGGAGGGAAGCTCCGTGTGAGAGCCCGTGGGCTCACAGCCCCTCGGTCACCCAGAGGGACAGAGGGATGGTGCTGCAGCCAGGACCCACCTTTCCGCCTGTCCAGGTTCCGCTCAAACTGGATCCCTCCAGGAACCACTTGGAAGATCTTAACAGAGCCGTCCTCGCAGCCGATCTGTGGAGGGCCGGGATCAGCGGGGGCACAGCGGGCCCCTCTCCCCCGCCGCCGGCCCCGGGCCGCTCCCGGCGGGACTCACCGCCAGCTGGGTGCCGGTGCCGCTGGCCGCCATGCTCCAGATGGGTCCCCCGCCGCCGTCGACGCCGCGGGCGGCGCTCAGCCCGCACAGGTCGTACTCGGTGATGTCCCCGCCGAGCCCGGCCCCGAACAGCCGGTCCCCGGCCGCCCAGCACAGCGACTCCACCGACCGCGACTCGTGCCCGGGGATCACCTGCGCAGGGACGGCGTCACAGCACGGCACGGGCCGATACGACCCGGTACGGATCGGCACGGCCACACAGAGCCCGGTACAGCCTCGGCGAGGCTCGGTACAGGCCCAGTACAGGCTCGGTGCCGATCGGAAGGACCAGGTAAGCACGGTATGGGCTCAGTACGTGTCCGGTACAAGCTCGATAAAGCCCGATACGGCTCAGTGCAGGCCCGGTACAGCCCGGTACGGCCCGTGCCGGCGCCCTCACCTTCTCCTGGAAGTAGTTGGCAGCGAAGTTGTACACCTCGACGGCGCCGTCGGTGCGGGCCAGCGCCAGGCGGGGGCCGCGGGGCTGGCAGGCGAGGCAGCGCACGCCCGCCGGCACCAGCCCGAAGAACCGCAC
>VZSE01003627.1:5135-26283 GCA_013398275.1 Promerops cafer | reverse complement strand
CGGCACCGGCACCGCCGGCACCGCCCCCGGCACCAGCACCGGCACCGGCTCCAGCTCCGCCCGCAACCTCCGGGAACCCGCCCCGCACCGGCAGGACCTGGCACCGGCCCCAGCCCCGCACTGCGGGAGTGATGACCGGCACCGGCGGCACCGGCGGCACCGGCGGCAGCGGCAGCAGTGCTGCACCGGCACTGGCACCATCGCAGGCATCACGGCACATCGCGGCTATACCGGCAGCACCGGCAGCGGCTCTGGTGCTGCACCGGAACCGGCATCACCGTCACCCGGCACCGGCGTCAGGCGCCACGGGCACCGGCACAGAGCCACGGGGCAGGGACCGGCCGCTCCGTGTCCCCCCGTGGCATAAGCCACCCGTGTCATCCTGTCCCCGTGGCCGGTGGGTGCCAGGGCAGGACCAGGGTCATCCCGGGGACAGCAGCATTTTGTCCCTGTGCCGGCCCGATGGCAGGGGACAACCAGCTCCTGGAGGGACCATTCTGAGTCTATAGGAGGCACAGCCTCGACGCGGGGCTCGAATTCAGCACTTCTGGGTTTCTTACCCAAGTCGTGTCCTGCTGTGCTGGGAGCTGGGTGCGAGGAAATGCCGGGATTGGGCCCGGAGACTCCAAGCACCAGGAGCTGGGAAAGGGGATCCGGGCAGCAGGAGCACCCCGTGCAGGCAGATCCCCCTCGCTGACACCCCCGGCACTGTGGTGATGTTGTCTGGGAGCTTCCCCAGCGTCTGGAGTGAGTGGTGAGGAACCGGTGAGCCCACGGATGGGACAGGGACGTGCCGGGACCCTCGGCACCACCAGGGGGGCTCCCACATAGCCGCGGTGGGGCACAGCGGGGTGAAGCCCGGCACAGTGGGGCCAGACTGGCACGGTCGTGCCTGTGCCACTACCACGGTGCTGGGACAGGGGCAGGGTGTCTGCAGCCCTCCCTGTGTCCTCATCAGGGACCCCTCACTTTTCGCTGTGCCTGTGGCTGCTCCAAGTGGAAACCAAACTCTCTCCACCTCTGGCACAGCCGCTGCCTTGCTCCCAGAGGAAGGACAGCCGGACACATTCTTGCTCCTGGAGGCAGGAAGTCTCACTTCCGCCCGGACAGTGCCCGGACAGTGCATCAAATCAAGAGACTTTTCATTCCAAATTCCTCCTCTGCCATTCACAGCAGGCCCTGGACAGGCACAGCTGGTACGGCAGCACCCCGGTGCGTGCCTGTGGTCCGACACCAGCGCCAGGAGTGATGAGGAGTGCTTGGCCATCCACTCTGGGGTGAGGAGAACCCAGAGTGCACTCACCCCGCCGCTTGTGCACTCACAGCACAACACGGCACCGGGTGGAGACATGGCCAGGACTCCCAACCTTGCAGGGAAGGGGGGTGCTGGACCCCCACATTTGGCAGGACACAGGGCAGCTGGGAAATGGGCCCCTGGGGCTGTGCATGGTGGGGTTGGGCTGCCTGGTGCCAGGGGAGCAAGGGGGCCACCAAGCTGAGTCCTGGAGGACTCTGCTACCCCCACACTGGGGGTGTGCAGCAGCTCCCGGAGCAGGAATGGGGTCCATGGTGCTGCAGCACTCATGGGGACTGCCCTGACTGGAGGGAGGAGGTGACTCTGATGTTGGGGTACCCCTGAGGACATGGTGGTGAGAGGTAGTCCCAGCCAGGCACCCTGTAGGGTCTCTTAGCCCCTCCTCAGCATGGAGGGACTCTTGGTGACATACCAGAGGGGCTCAACCTCAGACCCCATGGTGAGGGAGCCCCCGGACCCTTCAGCATTCTTGTGATGTGAGTACAGTGCCAAGGAGGGGCCAGAGAATTCCACTCCGGGGATGCAGACAGCAGAGCCTCCCTCTCTCCTGACTCCCCTCGGGGACTGCCACACATTTGGTGCTGCCTAGCCAAAGGGAGCCTGAAGCACTGGTCCTGCCAGCTGCTTGCCCAGCTCAGGACACCCTTCCACAGGACACAGAGTCTGGGACATGTCCATGATGGCACCCGCGAGCTCTGCGTGGCCCCACAGACATCACGGACACAGGGCTGAGCACGTCTCTGTTTAATCCCACACCTCGTCCCAGCGAGTTCCCCCATCTGACACCGCCAGCAGCATCCTGGAGGGCACAGCAAGCCCTTCCCTCGGGGAGCCACCGGCCCTGACCCCAGAGCAGAACAGTTCATTTCCACGGGCTCAGCCCCACTACGGCAGCACCACGATCTTCTTCTCCAGCGTCTGCGGGGGGAACAGGACCCTCCTCACGGCGGCGTCCAGCTCCTCCAGCGCCAGCTGCGCGTGCAGCACCGTCGCGGCGTCGCGCTCGGCCGTCGCCACGTGCTTCAGCAGGCGGTACAGGTCCCGCAGCACGTCCCGCAGCACCTGGCCACGNGCCACCGCGGCACCAACCACCGCCGGCCGCAGCCTCGGCCCCCCGTGACTCAGTTTCCCCACACGCCAGCAGCACACTGCGGTGATCCTTCAGGGCAGGGGCACCAGGGCATGCCGGGATCCCGGCTGCGGGGATTCCCATGGGGAACTGGCTGTTTCCTCCATGGGAGCTGAGTCCCAACACGCTTGTTACTGGGAACTGGGAAGGGAGGCCACAGTGGTGGAAAAACTGGGCATTTCCAAGACAAGTCCGTGATGAAGAACTCCCACAGCTCCCAAGAGCTGGCACAAGCTCAGCAGCTCAGAGGGACACCCCCAGAAAGACCCCTTCCCCAGGATCTGCTGAGGGAACCCTTTAGAGAGGGATGTCCAAATTGGGCATCTCAGTCCCTTGGGACTTTCCCTGGAAGTCGCCTGGGAATGAGCCTTGCAGCCCCTACAGAGCAGGGGCCCTCCCCAAGGGATGCCCAGGAGCCCCTTGGGGGCTGTCCCTGCCCCAGGGACAAGCAGGGGATGACCCACCTCAGTGACCTTGTCACTCAGCCCCCGTAGCAGCAGCACCACCACATGCACAGCAGCTCTTCGCACTTCAGCCTCGGGGTCTGTCCGGGCTATGGCCGTCACACAGCAGGTGACCTGTGGGGACAGGGCAGGGGGGGCATCATCAAGGACTGAGAGATGCAGGGGATCCCATCGGGGCAGCCACTGATGTGGTGGCAATGTCCCAGGAACGAGGATGGGACCCCCATGCGCCGTGGGGTGCGGGCTCTGAGCAGCTCCCACCAGGGCCAGGCAGCACATGGATGCCTCAGGAAGCTGTGTAACAGTCTGTATAAAAATCAGGCAGAGCCAAAGGAATCTAATTAAATCCCGGCAGTGACAGCCGGGAGAATTAGCAGAGCTCGCACCTTCCCAAAATAGCAGCGTGTGGCTCACTGGCATCACATCAACTGCCGGGATCCACCGGTGCCGAGCGGGAACTGAGGGGAGCAGCCCGAGTGCCAAAACCATGATGCCTCACTCCAGGAGCACCCGAGTGGGGGGTGGGGTGGAGCTCTGGCTCCCGAGGGGCACAGACCCATCGCCTCCAGGGCTGCTGGGCCCCTGGGAGCCGGGCTCACCCCACGGGGATCTCCCAGCAGCTCCCAAAGCCCTGTCTCACCCACAGCCTGCAGCCAGGGCGGGTGAGGGCCAGCTCTGTGATACTGATGATACTGATAATGATAATTAAGATAACGGGAGAGTAACAAGGTGTCATTAAGCGGGAGGTGTCTCTGGCAGGCACCACTTGTGCAGCCAGGTCTCCTCTGGCAGTGGCTGCCATGGGTGGAGCAGGCACCTAGAAATCAGGGCTAGAACCTTTCTAGTGTTTGCTTCAGGCCCCATGACTTTTATACACCACAATATCAGCACTTATCACTCATGTCCTTTATGGAAATGTCCCGTTTCCATATGGAAATGTCTCATTTCCATGTCCTCAGCAGCCCAACCATGTGCTAACAAAGGTGCTCGTTAAGGAGAGGCCCCATGCTCCCCAGGCAGGGTCGGTGGAAGGATGGAGCCGGTACCTCCTGGATGATGGATCCCAGCTGGAAGCCGAGGTGCTGGCAGAGCTCGCCCAGGTTGGAGAGGCTGCTGGCCCTTAGGGCACTGTCGGGATCCCGGGCACCCCGCAGGAAGGCCCGGATCAGCGGCTCCCGGTGCTGGAACACCATGTCCCCTGCAAGGGAGAGCAGAGCTGTGTGTCACCAGCTGTGTGTCACCCACCCTTCCTGCCAAAGCCCTGGCTCCTTTGGGAACAGATGGGTTGGGCATCTGTCTTGCAACATCACTGAACAGCTGGATGCAACATCTGGAGTGTGGCTTGTGCCCCTCAGCACACACCCCATGGCACAGACCTTGGGGCTCTTTGGCACATTCCAGTCCTCCCATGAGGTCACTCATGGATCCTGCAAACACACCAAGCGTGAATCTCAAATGCCCACATCATCCAGACCCAATCCCCTGCCCCAATTAGCACACAGAAGTGCTGTGGACTTGTGAGCTGCGAATGAGAGCTCAGGCCCACACTCAGCATCCACTGCCATCCCAGGAGTGTGGTCATCCCACAGGAGCTGAGCAGCTGTGTACCCCACGGCATGGACACACCTCCTACCGGGCAGGGCCTTGAGGGGTGGAAAGAAAGCCCCAGAAGGCCAGCTGGCCTGTGAGTTCTGTGTTCTTCCAGCTCTCTCAAGCTCTTGAAGCTCCTCGGACAATGGTGTCCTGCAGCAGATGGAGGCAGTGGGACAAACGCCTTGGGGTGCCCCAGGGCGTGGAGACAGGAATGATCCTTGTGGGCAGTGGAAGCTCCCCATCACCCTCAGGGGGCTCAGGGCAGGGGACTGGCACAGGGTAGGGGAGCACAGGGCAGTGCTGTGATGCCAAGGACTTGCTGGGAAGGTACCGTGCTCTGCGCCTGCATCCCAGGAATTGGAATTACAGCAGTATGAGCAGTGCAGGGTGATCCGAGTGGGATCCCCTCCAAAGCCAGCAGCGCAGCAGCCTCTGTGCCAGATGGCTACAGAAGGGGCATGCAACACTTCCTTTCCCCTCCTAGATAGGGAAAGCCACTCCAGTGGGACAGAAAACAGGGATGGGCACAGCGCAGGAGGGAGGCACGACAGTCTCCTGGCAGAGCAGGAGCGCTGAGAACCAGAGAGAGCTGTGGAGCGATCCTGGAAGTGCTGGGTAAATCCTTGCTCTCAGATGCTGAAGCTTTGCAACAGAAGCAACTCGGTGCAATTTGCTCTATAAATACGCCGGCGAGCCGGGACGCGCCGGAGCAGCCGCCCGCGGCAGCGGCACCACAGCGAGCGGGGAGAGCGCGGAGGAGAATGTGCCACCATCCCCAGGGCAGCTGCCAAGGGAAACCTGCACCAAGCCAGACACACGGACCTTGCCCGGGAAGGTCTGGGACTGAGGGGCTCTGAGCTGATCGCTGGAGCCCCACAGGACACAGTGGGATGCCCTGTCCCCATGCCAACAGCAAGGATGGGTGGTGGCACAGCCTGGCACTGATGGGATGCCACAGCCAGCAGAGCCCAGGGATGCCACTGGTGCCAGGGAATGTGGCACAGGCCACAGGAGAGTCACAGTCCCAGGGTTCAGGGGGTCCAGGCTCTTCAGGGGCATCCCTAGCCAAGGCACACGGTGCCCACCCGGTGACCAGGGACCTCTGCCTGGCTGCCCCAGCACCGTGGACTCCGGCTGCCACCTCCCTGGCCATGTACAGCTCCAGCTGGGCGCTCCCGCTGGCCAGGCCTCCTCCACAGAGTCAGACAAGGCATTTTAGGACATGTCCCAACAGCAGATGCCAGAAAGGCATCATCCAGCTTCTACCTCTCAGCCCGGCGTGTCCGGGCGCTTCCCGGCAGTCTCCAAGCGCGGTGCTGCCGACCAAGGGGATGGTGGGCTGCTGGCAGGACCCGTCATCCTGCTCCTGCTGCTGGCAAACCCCAGCCAGCTTCTCTTCAGCTTTCGGACCCTCCCCACCTTCTGACAACAAAAGTCCCCTGTGGGCTTTCCCCTGGTGATGGTGAGGCCGAGCGGTGCTGTGGCTGCTGGCAGCGGGCAGTGCCATGCCCCGGGCCGTGGACTCACCCAGCGCCCGGGTGACACGCATCAGCACCTCGCCCAGCTTCATCCTGGTGACAGCGGCCACGGTGTCCTCCGTGCCCCGTGCCGGCCACTCGTACTGTGCCAGCAGGACCGGCAGAATCCGCTCGGGATACTCACTGGAGAGCAGGGCAATGCCTGGAGGGGACAAAAACTGGAAAATCAGTAATTTAACAGCTGGCAGCAGGTGTCCACTCGCTGCTGCTGGGTGATGCCCTGTGACCCAGTGGGGACTTGCTGCACCGGGTGCAGCTGGGCACTGCAGCCAATGCTTCCTCACAGGGTCTGATCACTGCTCCCAGCTCTTGGCCATCAGCACATGGTGACAGCATGTCTCTGTCCCTGCTGGATTTGCCTGGCCCAGACTGGGAGCAGGAGCCAGTGTGTACCACATGCCTGCTGCGTCTCCCTGGGGCTGATGAGAGATCAGATCCCAGATGCAGGGATCAGACCCTTCTCCAGCTCCAATGCCCTCCCCTGAACACACTCCAGGCCCTCAATGACTGTCTTGTCATGAGGGGCCCAAAACTGACCCCAGGATTCCACGTGTGATGTCCAGTACACCAGGAATGCATCACTGGAGTCCAGCTCCACGAAAGCCCGCGGCGCCACAACCACTGGCTCAGCCCCAGCCCCGCTGCTGTGACAGGGAGCAAGTGGGACATGGGGACCTGTCTGGCATGGCCCCCAGCCCTGTGCTTGGCACGGCACAGCACAGCACGGCATGGCACAGGTGCTGCTGCCACGGGCTGGGTGAGTCAGTGCTGCAAGGAACTGCATCAGGGTTAATCACCGCCGCGGCCGCGCTGCCAAACGCGCGGCAGCTGCAGCGGCGCGTTAATCACCGGGAGGGTTACAGCCTTTGTGCTCCAGCCGTGGGCAAGGACAGACCCGTCCCTCTCAAGACTGTACAGGCAGCGGGAAGCACAGCATAAACTCCTTTCCCAGCTGCTGCCAAAGGTTACCAACCCAACGGCAGCTGTGCCAGCATCGCTGTGAGCCAAGGGAATGGCACGTCCCTTCCACAGAACCCAGGGGATTGTGACCATCCATCGTCACACAGGACACGCACGTCACCCAGTGCAGAAGCACCTGCCTGCAGATCCCGTGGCAGCCCGGTGCTGTGGGGCTGTGCCGAGCGTGCTGGGGCAAGCACTGACCTGAGGGTTTCCTGGGAAGGGGTGTGAGTACTTAGGAGTTGCCACCTTGGCAGAGCTCTGAGGGAGCACCAGTGCATCGCCCTGGTCCTGCTCCTCTGCCAGCCTCAGCTGAACAGACCCTCCGTGGGTGCCAGGCCAGGGTGCTGGGGCTGTGCCCACGCTGTACTGGAACTGCAGCCCCAGCCCATGGCACAGGGATGGTGACCAGCTCCAGGGAGTAAGAGTAACTGGGAGATAAAGTCTCCAGCTTCAGGAACTCGGCATGGAGCCCACATGTGGCCCCAGGCTTGATGGAACAGCACAAAGCCACAATGTGGGAGGGCAGGAGATGCCAAGCCCTCAGCCTGGCCATGGCTCTCCTGCTCTTCACTCCCAGGGCCCAGAGCCCCCACAGCACAAAGCCTTCCCTGACAAAGTGCTGGCACTCGCCCCGACAGGCACTGCTCACCTTGGATAGCCGAGAGGTAGACAAAGGCGTCCTCGTGCTGCACATTCTCCAGGAACACCTGGAAGGAAGCAAAGTGCCATCAGCAGTGACCCTGGGCTGGGCCAGCAAGGCCAGAGGGCTCCAATAATCATCACCATCTCCAGGCCGATGGCCTGCTCAGCACCAGCTCTGCTGGAGGGGGACACAGCAGGGGACAGGGACGAAGGCAGGGGACAGGGACCACAGCACGGGCCTGGTACCTGCAGCAGCTTCTCCTGAAGCCGAAGTGCCTCTGGATCCCGCTGGGTGACCAGGCTGGCGAGGCGGCGCAGGGCAGCTGCCCGGCTGGGGGGCTGGGGGTCGTAGGCTGACACCAGCAGCTCCTGGAGCCCCGCCGGGGCCAGGCTGTCGGCACATGGGGCTGGACAGGCACCGGAGGCACCGGGCTCACGGCACGGGCTCTGCTCCTTGCTCCTCTCCCTGCGAGCCGAGGGGCTGCCGTGCCTGTGCCGCGGCGCTGGGGGGCGGGGGGCTCTGCTGGGAAGGCCAGCAGGGCTCTGTGCTGCCATGCCAGGCTGCCTGGGCAGCACGCCGCCGGCAGCGGCGCGCACCGTGCCGGGGGAACAGGCGCCGTGCGTGCAGATGGCGATGCGCAGGTCCGAGGCCAGCTCCTGGGTGAGGGGCTCGGGGTACGTGCGGGACAGCTCCTCCAGCAGCGGCACCAGCCGCTTCAGCACCACGAAATCGCTGGATTTGAGCTGTGCAGGGAGAAGAGCAGCACTGGCACCAATGTAAGGAGGGTGCACGCCCTGGGATGCTCCCAGGAAGGTGGGCATGGGGCATGGGGGTGAGGAGCCCCAGAGCCCCATGCCCAGATCGTGAACCGGGCTGCGGGCACCACGAGCTCCTCTCGGCCCAGCGCCAATCCCAGCCCTGGCAGCTCTGGCAGCAGCCACAGGAGAAGGTGGGAAGTGCATGAACCTGAAGAATAGTGTCTGGTTAGGGGGACCAAGCCAGGGAGATCCCTCCCACCAGCACTGTGCCAGACTTGCCATCAGTCCTGCCTGGAAGGACGCTCCCAGCACAGCAGCCATGACCTGTCCTGAGCTGGAGAAGCTCCTGCCCTAACCTGGATTTAACTGCTAAAATCTGGGATGTGAGGGCTGAAAAAGGGTGCTTTAGCAGAGATTTTGGATGATTGCATAAAATCCCTCGCCTGCTGAAACCCGAACAGCTCTGCAGCTGCTTCCAAAACCTTTCGCATTCCCTTTTCCAAATTATGTCACTCCCACTAACACAAAAGTGGGAGCAGGAGCTCGCCTGGGAGGGGCCCATTGCAGCCACAAGACTCTGGCTTTAACTTATCTTCAACTACAGTTCTTTTCCAAGTGTCAGAAATTTAGCAATAAGAGACAATAAATGATCTTTTTCTGTTAACAGCTGGATTTTCCTTAGGGGAAATCCAGGGGTGAAGCAACCCCAGCAGCTCAGCCATGGCAGCACATTAATGGATGTGCCATTGCTCTCCATGGCAGCTCCACTGAATGACACAGAGCTCATATATATACATATATATATATATATATAGTTATTACAAGGTAAGTGAGAGATATAAATAACAATATAAATATGTATTGAATGTAAATATAAAAATATAAGGGGATTTTCAAGGGTACAGCCCACATGGGAAGTTCACAATGCTCTGCAGCCAGAGTCTGTGACTGTTTGGGGATGCAGAGGGTGCAGCTGGGATTTAAAGATGCCATATGTAACTGCAGGAGAGATTATAAATTAGTTAATTGGGCTCTTGGGGGTGCCCTGCTCAGATTGAATCCTTGGTCAGCACCCTGGCACTGCCCCAAGGAAAAAAATTATAAATATATCTCTCTCTATCTATTTACAGGCTGTGACCGAGCAGGGACCTGAGCCAGGGCACCCAGCTGTGCCCCAGCACCCTCGGCTGGGCATGGCAGTGCCCAGCCCCCTGCCCCACAGGCACCGAGGCCCCGGCTTCACCCCTCACCTGGACAGCCCCGCCGAGCACGGCGGCCACGAGCCCCATGGCCATGGCGAGGGTCTGCGCCTCGGCCGCCGCGCCGGGGCCCTGCGCAGGGTGGGCACAGGCCCGCTGCAGCACGGCCGCCAGGAACTCCTGCACCTGCCAAGGGAACAGCTGTCAGGAGCAGGGACACCCCAAGGCACGTCCCCTGCAGCTCCGCTGCCTCCGCGCCGGCTGAGTCTCCCCAGGCCACGCGGCTCTCCAGCACGATTCCACACGAATTCAAGCAGTGCTCGGACAACGCCCTCAGGGATGCACAGGGTTGGATCGTTGGGGTGTCTGTGCAGGGCCAGGAGTTGGACTCAGTGATCCCTGAGGGTCCCTTCTAATTCAGAATATTCTGTGATTCTGTAATTCTGTGAAACCCTTCCCATTTTCCTCCTGTTGCCGCTACCCCAGTCCCAGTGTGGGCTCAGCCAAGTCACGTCCACAACTGGGACAAGGTGATGGTTAAACTGGTGGGGTCTCTCAGCAGCAGAAGCCCCTCTGGGGCTGGAGGAACAGAGGGATCCCAGCTCCATCTCTGCCTCCTGCCTGTCTCCACCATGGGATGGAAGCTGGGAAGGCAACTGGGATAGTCCCAAAGGGAAGCTCAAGGTGGGTCTGTATGGACTTGCCCTAGGTAAAGGCTTGGAAATTCCAGAGCCAAGGAGCTCCAGCCCCTGTCCACAGTTCCCCATAGCAGCCTCCCCCTTATCCTGCACAGCTGACACTCCAGCTGGGCCATTTCCTGTGTTCTCACTTGCTTTGTGATTTTTCCCACAATATTTTTATTCCACACGTAACAATCCTGCCTGGTTGGCACTGGCCTTCTCCACACTTGGCACCAACACCTTTGATCCCACAGGCTTCCTGCCTTCCTAACAGATCTTGAAACTAGGGAGTTGATGTTCTCCATGCCTTATCTACTCCCAGACAAGCCTGGGAAGGGTTTGGATCAGGGTCATTCCTACCTAACAGGTGTGTTGCAAAAGAGGAGGAATGATTGTGTTCCTGTTTCAGAAAACAAAGTAGGAGGGCAACAAGGTCCTCTTGCACCAAATTCCAAACTTCCACCCCCAGGGCACTGGGTGCAGGCAGCATTTCCTTCTCAGATGTCCTTAAGCACATCCCTTAAGCAAGGAGGGAGGCTGTGGAAAAAGGCTTTGGAAAAAGCTGCATAAAAGGCTCAGGTACCTGCTGGGATAATTATTCTGGAGAAGAAATTCCATCTAACAGCAAGTAAGTAAAAAAAAATTGGAATATTTGCTCGCACAACACAGTGATACACAAACTGGAGGAGTTTAAGTTATATTTAAAATTAAAAAAAAATAAAATTGTGACTAAATAACAGTAGATTGCAACTGAGAAAAATTAAAACTTAAAAAAAATCTAGAAAAAAGCCATTTTAAAGTGGGAGGGAAAAAAATGAAAAATAAAACACTGGGGCACAGTTGTGTCTCAGGCAGGAGGAGAGAATCCTTGGTGCAGTGAGGAAATCAAGTTGACCTTGGTTATGGAGGAGAATATGTAAATAAAAGAAATGTGCAGTTGGGGGGGGCCACAGCAGCTGCTGCTTCTGGGCTCCAGCTTTGGAAGGATGGACCCCACTTGCTCCCACCCGATTAGGGCCCCCCAAACGCCCCAGGGAACCCCACAGTGCAGAACCTGCTCAAAGCCTGTCCCTGTCCCAGCCCGGGGCCTCCCTGAAACACATCCCCAGGCAGGAGGATAATGGATTTTTTGTCTGGGTTTTTTTGGTGGTGGGATTTTATCCCAGACTCCCGGCTGGACCCTGAAACCTGGCAAAACCCTTCCCCATTTCCCAGCCCGACTCTCCGGCCCCGGCGGGTGGGTGTGATGGGAGGCAGGTGGGGACAAAGCGCCGCTGGCTGTGTCCCCTCTGAGCACACAAAGGCTCCTTTGTCCCAGAGGAAACGTGAGGAAACCTGCCTGAGCCGTGACCGCCCCTGCCCACGGCAGCACGGGGAGCTGGCATGGCTGGGCACTGGGGGAAAAACAATAAAAAACAGGATGGGGAAGGTAAAGGCCACCGGATCTGCAGGGGATCTGCAGGGGAGCCACAGGGGAATGCCATGCTGCCCTCGGTGTCCAGCTGCCTTCCTGACCAGCACAGCCAACCCCATCCAGGGCAGGCTCAGGGGGAAAGATTTTAAAAATCCTTCTTGGGAGCAGGGTCAAGGGGCCCCAGCGGCCTTTGAAATGACAATATTTAATAAATTTGGCACTGCCCATTCATGAATGTAGGAGCACAGTTATGCCAACCAAGTTGCTCCCATCCAACCTGGCCTCGGGCACTTCCAGGGATGGCACAGCCACAGCTTCTCTGGGCAACCTGTGCCAGAGCCTCACCACCCTCACAGGGAAGAGGAATTTCTTCACTGTACCCCTTCTAATTCTGCCCTCTGTCAGGGGGAAGCCATTCCCCTTTGTCCTGTCACTCCAGGCCCTTGTACAAAGTCCCTCTCCAGCTCTCTTGGAGCTCCTTTAGACACTGGAAGTTTCTTTAAGGTCACTCTGGACCCTTCCTCTTCCCCAGGCTGAGCAACCCCAGCTCCTTCAGCCTTTGCTCCTGGAAGTGTTCAGCCAATCCCCCCAGGCTTTGCCACGACCAACCTGCACAATGTCAGTGAACACGGTGTCGGAGACGCCCTCGCACAGCGCGGCCACGAGCTGCAGGACCAGCAGCTTCCTCCCCTGCCTGGCCTGGTACTGCTCCAGCTCCAGCAAACTCCCTCCAGGCTCTGCAGCTGGGTTTGGAGCTGTCTCATCCTCCGCAGCCACCTGGGTCAGCTCCTGCCGGGAAGGGAGCGCAGGGCACCGAGAGGCAGCGGTTAAACAGCGGGAACCAGTGCCAGGAACGCCAGATGACTCCTCACACCACCACCGCCTTCCAGCTGGCACATGAAGGTTTCTGAGAGCTGTCCACAGCTCCTGGGTGTCCCATCCCCGTCCCCTCCTGTGACTACGGGCTGGGGCACAGAATCCCAGTCCAACCCAGGCCTGGATAACCGTGGGGGGCTCCAAGTGAGACCAAAGGAAGCAGGTACGGGGCCCCTCTTCGACAGCCAAGGAAGCAACAAGCATTATTCTCAGCCTCCAACACACTTCAGACATGCTCCTGTTGTCAAAACAGCCCAGGGGGAGGATGAGGGTTAACCCCTTCAGGGATAGGGCTGCTCCCTCTCCTTGGCTTCCCACCCAGCACACAGGGCTGCTCCAGCACATGCCACACCCCAGGACACACAGAGGGATGATCCCTCTTTTGCCTTCTGCTTGTCCAGGGAACCCCTTCCCGCAGGTATGCCCCAGCCAGGGACTGGCTGCCCCCACCTTCAGGCAGTGGATGAAGAAGTCTCCAGCCAGACCACTCTTCTGGCAGTGGGACAGGAGCTCCACCAAGCTCTCCACATGGCACTGCTCCGAGGAGATCTTCTGGTACAGGGCCTCATCTTCATCACTGGAACAGGTCACTGTATCACCAACACAAACAGACCCAGAACCCCCTGACTCCAGGGCATGGTGAAATCCCAGTCTGCATTTCCCTCGAAGCCTCCCTTCCCAGCACTTCCCAGCAGAGCCTGGAGGCACCTGAGCCAAACATTGCCCAGGTAATTTGGGCTCTGCTTATTAACTAACCTGCACTCATTAACCGAAACCATGAGCCCAAAACATACATTTCATCCAGCCCATAAATAACAGGATTAGTGCTGGCTGAGTTAGGCAGTGGTCAGAGACGTGGCAGCAGGGGCATGGGCAGAGCCAGAGCCAGTATGGAACAAGTTTAAAGTAGTCCCAGTTTAAGCAAGAGCTGCTTCTAATTCTGGCCCTCCAGTACCTAAAGAGAGTTTATAAAAAGGCTGGAGAGGGACTTTGAACAAGGGCGTGGAGTGACAGGACAAGGGGGAATGGCTTCCACGAAGGTGGGTTAGATGGGATGATGGGAAAGCATACTTCACTCTGAGGGTGGGGAGGCCCAGAGAAGCTGTGGCTGCCCCATCCTTGGAAGTGCCCCAGGCCAGGTTGGATGGGACTTGGAGCAACCTGAGAGAGTGGAAGGTGTCCCTGCCCACGGCAGGAGGTGGAATGAGATGAGCTTTAGGTCTGTTCCAACCCAAAGGGTTTAGGTCTTTTCCAACCCAAACCAGCCTGTAATTCTAACTCAAGTCAGGAAAAGCTTGAAAAGAAGCCAAACCAAAGGTATTTGTGGGGATTTTGCTGCAGGCGCTCCCAGCACACCCCTGGGCACAGCTGTGCCTCTGCCTGCCCCACAGTGCTGCCCTGGGCCCCCCTGCCAGCTCACAGCCCCTCTCTTTAAACCCAGCCTCCTGCTGCCGGGCGTCCCGGCCCGCGTGGCTGGAGACTAAAGGCTGCAGTTAATTCCCAGCATGGCCAGCTCTGCCTCTACTCAGAGACCATCTGCCCGCGCCAGAGGAGCTCCGTGGCTGCTCCGCGACGCTGGCGCTGCCACAGTCTGTGCTGTGACTGAGCCACCTGTGCCCGAGGGACTCTGCTCACTGTGTCACCAGGCAGGCTCGGGCTGGAGGCTGGAAGCTGAATTTGGGGGGTGTTGAGACTGGAAACGCACATCCCATGCCCAGACCCTGCACAGGGAGGCAGGGAGTGCAGACCAACGCTCAGGTGCAGCGTGATGCTTTTTGGGGCTGGCAGTCAGAGCTCTGCTCTGTGTCCAGGGAACCTGGGCATGTGTGGCTCTGCGGGCTGTGTGGAAGTGCTCGAGGGGATGAGACCCTGTGGGATGGCACTGGCAGGCCCCTGCTTTGCCCAGGCTCTCTGCCAAGGCTTCCTTGGAAAGCCCTGGGTGCCGAGTGACCCAGGGGATTGTCCCACAGCACTCACCTGATGGTTTCCTCCACGACGACGGCAGCACCGCCCTCGCTGCCCGCACGGAGCTGGCACTGGGGGTGAAGGGTGGGCACGTGGCTGCCCAGCCCAGCCAGGCCTTCCAGCACAGCCAGGGACTGCTCCCGCTCCGCCTTCTCCAGGAACCACAGCAGGATGTCCTGGCACGGGGAGCTGTCAAGGAGAAAGGAGCCAGTGGTGACACTGCTCTGCCCACTGCACCTCCCCTGCATGCGTTTTGGGATGAGGGACATGACTGGAGTGCTCTGGAGCAGCCGTGGGCTCTCCTTGGGATGCTCCAGCTCCTGGCTCTGGCAGCTGAAAGCGTTTGTGCCTGTTTCTAAGGGGATCAGCAGCACATCCTGCCCTTCTGGCATTCCCAGATGGAAGGATTTGGGTTGCTCCACACTTCAGGCTGGCAAGGAAGCACTGTGAACACCCCTGGCACGCCCTGCCTGTGCCTCACACCGAGGTGACAAGGGCTGGTGGCAGTGCCAAGGGAGAGCAGGAAGGAGATGGGAGCACTGAGGTGGCATGGGGAGCCCTGCCAAGGAAAGAAGCAGGTTAATGAGGTGAAGCAGCCACGCTGGGCTGTGCCAGGGGTCTGGAAACCCGAACGCTTCCAGGCAGCTGTGGGTTCAGTCATCCCTGCCAAATTCCTTAGCAAAGGAAGCAGTGACTGCTGGCCCAGCAGCAGTGTGAACTTGGCGCGTTCCACCAACTTGTCACGGCACTCACTGCTCTTTGAAGTGATTAACGAGGCCTTTAATATTAAACAGCAGAGGCTGTGTCTACACACACCTTTTAGGGAAAGCCTTCACATGCCAGGATCACCAGAGCACTGTGTAACCCCACCAGGAATGTTTTTACCAGGCTGGTCCTAACTCCAGGGAAAGCCCGCGGGGAGTGAGGAGAGAGGACAGCCAGCACCTGGTCACCCCTGTCCCTGCCACGACTGGCACATGTGGTGCTTGCCAATGTACACCAGTCATGGGGAGCTGGGCATGGTATGGGGGATCAGCTGCCAGGAAGCAGGTCCTGATTGCACCAGAGGAGAGTGATCCCACACTGGAGAATGATCCTGTACTTCCAAGAGGCAGTGCTTAAACTGTTTTTCCAGTTTTTATGCTATTTGTAGATCCCTCCATCCAGTTTCCAGCATCACTACCTCCATCCACGGACAGCCCTGCTCTAGGCAGAGCCACCCTCTGCTCCCGAGGGCACGCTCACCTCTACACAGAACATCCTGGCTTCAGGGAAGACAAAACCTAAGGTGAGAACGGCTTCCTCGGGCACGGGCTGCCAGTGAGGACGTGTGCCCTGCCTGGGGTTACTGCCTGCTTGGAATGAGAGTGCTTTGGGATGAGAAGATGGATCTCTGCTCCTGCCTGTGCCCTGAGCGTGGCCGCTGGAGGTGGGCAGAGCCCAGCAGATGAAGCCCCAGCAGAAGCAGAGTACAAACCCTCGCTTACCGTAAGTGTGACGCATTCTGCTTGGCGAAGGAATAGAGGGAGAAAACCACTCCCAGCACAGACTGCAAGGATCCCAGCAGCAGGCTCGAGCTGTCATTCCCAACCACATACACCTACGGAGAGAAGGGCACAGGGAGGGGAGTCTAACACCTGCGTGGGGCAGAGGGGAGTTCAGGAACACGCCTGTGCACAGGGCAGCTATCAGGGAGGATGGTGGAGGGTTCTCAGCCTCTTCCTTCAGTCTGGAGGCTGCCTTCCCTGATTATGCCACATTCCCTATTAAAACCTGCCTTCAGCACCATCTTTCTCCAAGAATTTGCTTAACCACAGCAGGGCTCCAAGCTACAGGAAGGCTGCAGCCATCTATTTGGGTCTGCTGCTTAGGAGTAAGGTCCTGCCTTACCCAGGGATGCAACAGCCCCCCTGGAATGAGCAAATCTTCATCGAATTACTGTAAATCTCAAACACAGAGGTCAGTCACTAGCAGGGCAGCTGGGCTAGTGGGTGCTGAGCTGAGGCATTGGGCTGCTCAGGCTCTGGGGGGACTGCAGAGGCTCTGGCAATGTTGTTGGTGCTCAGGGGGTATTACGGGGCTCTGGGGATGCTGTAGAGGCCCTGGGGGTGTTGTAGAGGCTCTTGGGGGGGGGTGTAGGGGCTCAGGGGTGATTGCAGAGCCCTGCTCCTCTCCTCCACTTCATCCAGCACCCTCCCAAGAGGCTGAGAAATGGTCCCCATAGGGCCCTGCCCTGCTCCACTGATGCACACAGACCTGTTTCCCTGTGCTAATCCCCAGGGAGCCCTTCCTCCTCCCCAGACCCTTGTGTACACAAAGGCTCCTGATGAAGCCCCAAGGATGGTTTCTCACTAAGCATCAAATGACACTTGCCAGGCAAGAAACCCCCCCCAATCCTGGGGTCCCCTCACTTATCTGGCTGCTGTCAGGCCCCCAGCACCCTGCCATTAAGGAGGGACCCACCCCAACCCCCCCAGCACTGCTCTGTGAGGGAGCAGCCCTCCAGACCAGTCTCTGCCTGCCAGCCAGTTACAACAGATCATTACTGGGAAAACAGACAACAATCCCAGCACTTAAGAGCTTAGCCTGCCTCGGGGCATGCCAGGAAGCAAGTCACCAGCTTCTGAAATTTGAATTCCTGGACTGGAGATGTCCTTCTGGGTTGGAACATGCAGCAGGAAGCTGCTGGAGCCTGCAGTGTGGCACTGGGATTACTGGTGGGAATGGCAGGAAATGGGAGGTGTCACAGGAGACACCTCCACAAAAAGCCCTCATCCTTCACAGGAAGCACAATCACCAATCCCCCAAAAGCCAGAACCAAGATCTGTGCTCCAAGGAAAGTTTAGAGTTCCTTACAGTGCCTAAGGGGGCTCCAAGAAGGCTGGAGAGGAACTTTGGACAAGGGCCTGGAGTGACAAGACAAGGAGCAATAATGTCCAACTGCAAGAGGGTGGGTTAAATGGGATACTGGGAAGGAATCCTTCCCTGTGGGGGTGGTGAGGCCCTGGCACAGCCCATGTGGAGGCTGGGCTACTCCTGCAGATGAAGACCAGACAACTGAGCATGACTGCAGGAGACACTGGGTTTGTGTGGCCCAACACACACTGAACTGCTCACCAGGTTCAAACCAGCTCTTTTTCACACCCAAAGCAAATCTGGTACCTTGAGTATATCTTCCACACAGCTGCTCAGCTCTGCCTCTGGCACCAGCACAGCCCCTGCTGTCAAATCCTCCAGTGCCAGCACTGAAAGCAAAGGGCAGAGACGTGAGCCCCCCAAAACAGCCCGGAGCCCCCAGCAGCAGAGCTGCCCCACCATCCCCTGCACCCAAAAGCACTTCCACAGCTCCCTTCCCTCCCCACGGGAACAGACCAGCCCTCATTAGCCGTACTAATTGTGCTGCAGTGCTGTGAACCCCCAGGGACACATGGAAATCAATGCAGACCACAACTCCCTGATGGATGATTCCCCAGAGAGCTGCTGGTCAGTGTGGGGAACCAATGGCTTCTGTCTGAAAGCCCAGAACAAGGATGTCAGACTGGGAGAGGTTCCCAAGGAGCACAGGGCAGAGCGAAACTGCTCGGCTCCCACGCTGCAGTAACAGGACTGGAGTAGGAGTAAATATGGTGTACCCAGACAGACTGCCAGGGTCAGCACGGAGAGCTGGGCTCCCACACTCCCCAGCCTGGCTGCCGGCCTGACAGAACTCAGATGGAATGACAAAAGCCAGTGGGGAGTGAAACCAGACCCTTCCCCAGTCCAGGTAGGTACCTGCGGCCTCGGAGCAGCGGCGGAGCGGTGCCAGCAGGGGCTGGAGCAGGTGCCTCTCTGCCAGCTGTGGCTGCTCCCTGGCCATGGTGAGCAGCGTGGTGGTGGCCACACGCTGGAACTGCCGCGCTGCCACTTTGTCCTGGATGTGCAGCAAGTCCAGAATCTGCAAGGAAAAAGAAACAAGGATCAGTACCCCCTCAGAGGGGGCAGCCTGGCGCCTTGCAGCCACCAAGGAGCCACCCATGTGCTGCTTTGCTGAGCAGCTGGCATGACATTCCGTGTGTGGAAGAGCCAGGGTCCTTCCCACGCATGCAGGATACCTCTCTGGGCTCAAACCAGCAGCCTGCACCACTCCCAGAGCCAAAGGATGGAAGCAAGAGCTGCACACAGAGCTCTGTGTAGCACAGTGCCAAGTACCTCGTGTGATCAGACAACATCATCCAGCATTTCAGTAAAACATGGAAAATTCAAGAGTGGAAGCGTGCTACTGCTAGAAAAACATGTCCACGTTGTGCTGGCTTGAGCCAGGCCACACTCAAGCAAAAGAACAGCCCCAGCACTCTCCAAGCTGGGAGCTGGCTCTGCATCCCCCAGCAGAGGGGACGAAGGACTTACCTGGGGGCACACCTGTCTGTAGTAGTCCTCGAGGGACAGGCACTGCTGTGGGCAGGCAGCCAGGATCTTCCCAACTGCATCGCACTTCCTCCAGTCCAGAGCTGCTGCTTCAGCACCAGCACCACCTACAACAGCAGCAGAAATCCTGGGTCAGCTCTGACCCATGGCCAGATCTGGCTGAAGCTTGGTATTCCCAGCCAAAAATTGGATTTTGAGCTTTTATTGCTCTTGTTAAACCAAGCATCTTTGAAGAAACATCTGAACTTAAGGATAGAAAGGGGAAAATTGCTGTGCAAGAGCTCCGATAATGGAAAACAACTCCTACAGCCAGGTGGGTGAGCCAAAAGGTGGGCAGTTGGCCGGATGAGATTTTGGCACTAAAAACTGTGGGATTCAGCTTGTGGAGAGCAACAGCTTGCCTCCCTGGCAGAACATGGAGAGCAGGGGATGGGATGGGTCTCACTGTCCCTACAGTTCTCACAGCCAGTGCCCAGCATGGCTCCCACCACACTGGCACTGGGACAGGGCATTCCCCAGGACTGATCCCACACACACGAGGTGTGACCCCATCGAGGCACAAACAGGATAAAAGAGCTCGGAGCCTTTCAGTGTGGCCCTCAAACATACGTGTATCCCAAATTAGAGCAGTCTGGGAGCTCAGCGCAGCCAGAGGCAAAGTCTGTGTGTCACCATGTCACCTCAGCCCGGCACAAGCCAGTTCCTACATCCAGCTCTTGTGGCTCTGCTCTTCTGGGCCTCTCATGGGATGAACTGTCTCAAGACACCTCTGAATCTGTGATGCTGGGACCCAGAGCCCCCCCACTCACCATCTGTGCCCTCCAAGACACCCCGAACCACGGCCTGCACCCCGCCAGGCCGCAGCAGCCTCTCGGAGAGCAGGTGCCCGCAGAGCCGCCGCAGCCAGGCCGGAGCTGCCCCGGCACTCGGAGACCTCTGCAAGGGAGCAAAGGAGCAGGGAAGGAGCGTATCTGCACACACCTGTGCCAACCCCACCTCTGGGCAAACAGCCCACGCTCTGACAGAGAGCACAGGACACAGACAGGCTTTGAATTGCTGCTTCATCCAGTGGCATAAAGCAGATCAGGAATTAGTGAGAGAGGTCAGCCCTCAGGTGCTTAGCGTGTTATTCCATCTCTGGAAGTGTCCAAGGCCAGGCTGGACAGGGTTTGGAGCAACCCGGGATAGTGGAAAGTGTCCCTGCCCACAGTAGGGGAGTCAAATGAGATGAACTTTGAGTTCCCTTCCAGCCCAAGCCATTCTAGGATTCTGATTCTGTTAAGGGCATTATCCCTTTGCGACTTTCCTAAAACAACACTTAAGAGATTCCCCATCTCCTCCTCCCCAGCAGGCTTTGGAACAGCCCCAAGGAGCAGCAGGTGCCCTGTGTCATCCCCCGAGTGGGAAGGGTGAGGTTTGGAGGAGCAGAGGCTGCGCTTGGCCGGGCACGGCAGATGTGGGTGCCAAGCCAAAGCGGCACGTGCCGCGATGACAGTCCCTGACACACCCACACTCTGCTCCTGCACAGCAGGGCTAGAATGACACACACCCAGCAGCCTCGCCAGCGCTCAGAGAATGGTTTTTAAGGTGTAAGAACATTTCCAGAAGAGCAGCACCCTCGGAGTGTGGCAATCACGGGAGTACGGACCCTGATAGCCCCGTGCCGGGGATGGCCCCGGGTACCTGCTTGGGCTGTCCCTGCAGGACGAGCAGCTCCTGCACTGCCAGCGGCTGGTAAACACGGTCCAGGATGTCCCTCAGGGCTTCCCGGCACTGCGCTCGCTCTGCTTCCGAAACACCCTGGAACAAAACATACCAGGGCTGTTGAGAACAGCTTGGCTGGGCACTGAAGCCCCGGTCCCGCCGGTGTGCCGGTGCCCTGCAGCCCCTCGCCGGGCTCCGCGCCCCCTGTTCTTTCTCTCACATGGGGCACGGTGGGCAGGACACGGGAGGGACCGCCTGAGGAGCGGGCTGGGGCTCGGCTGGACACCCACAGCACCACCGGGGAGCGGGGACACAGGCTGCGAGTGTCGCACGGACCTGGCAGAGGGCGGCGGGGCCGTGTCCCAGCCCGCAGAGCCCGCAGAGGAGCAGACGGAGGTGCCGGGCGAGCAGCGGAGCGCCCAGGGCCGGCAGCCGGGCCAGCTCGACCAGCGCGGCCACGGCGGCGAACAGCCGGGCCCCGCGGGTACCGGGCGGCGGCCCCA
>VZSE01003626.1:13671-29629 GCA_013398275.1 Promerops cafer | reverse complement strand
CCTTCCTAATGGAAATAGCTTGTTGCATGGCAAATGCAGCCCCAAGAAATTCTATCTTGATCTTCTTTGGACTGTTTGGGAGCAGGAAAAGGGGTCAGAGGTGTTAGCTTTGCTGCTGTAGCCTGGCAGGGCACAAGGGACAGTGGAGACCTCACCTCCCCACCGTCTGCAGCCACAGCAGCCACTGGGACGTGGCAGCAGGGTTGNATGACAAGAGCGATAAGAGATTTAATTTAACCTTCCATGCAAAACTGTCTTCTTCCCCTAAAGCCACCCAGCTGGTGTGGGGACTCCAGGAGGTTTCCCATGGGGAGGTGCTCCTTGCCAGCATGTGCAAAGGCATTTTTGGTTTTAGTGATGGTTAAAGCCACGTTGCAGATTTTTCTCTCTGGTTTCATTTTCTCTCTGGCTGGATTTTCCACCTTTCCCTGCAGGCAGAGGCACTTTCCTTAAGTATTTTCCAAGGAAACATTTTGCCCCAAAATCAAAGCAAATGTGTGCTGAGGGTGTTATCATCCCTCTGTACTAAATCATTTTTTCCAGATGGTAAATCCATCACAAGAGTCTCTAGTCCCATTGCCTCAGTGGGTGCTTGGAGCAGGGAAGGAAGGGCTTTGGTCCAGCTCTGCCAGAGGTGCCAGTGTTACACACAGATTCATCATGCCCTGCTCAGCTCCATGAATGCGGCTGGATCTTGGGTGGGATGGGGAGTGGTGGCTGCCCTCCCACCCAGTCCAGCCCAGCCTAAGCCAGCATTTCCTGAAGGGTTGTTTAAGCAACTTGTAAAATTTGGTTCTTCACATGCAGTGAGAAGCAGGATTTTAGTTAATCTGAACTGTGCACAGCTCACAGAGCATGGACATTTTTCTCATTCCTAAGATTGCTTGGAGCCCAAAAGAGACCCACACAGATGCTCTTGTTCTTAAAGAACCCATCTGTAATTTCTTAAGGATTAGAAAATGATTAGTGGATTGATTTGCAAATTCCTGGGAGCACTCTTTCGTCTGGGAGCAAAGGTTTGGCTGTTTCAGGGGGCACAGGGTACTTTCCAATATCATCTCCATCCCACTGCTCAATCCTGCACTGCACTTCGTGCTGTCACAACAGGGACACGTATGGGATTTTCCATGTAAAACAGCCTTGATTGCAGGCTGGTGCAGAGGTGGAATGGATAGATTGAGCTTTTCCCATTCCTCCGCCTGAATCCAGACACAGCAACTTGGGGCTCTGTAGCAAAGGCCCCATTACCCCAGTAATGCCTGGTCTGGGAGTGCTGGGCATGAGGCAGGCGAAGGGCACCCGGTGGGAAGTTTCATGGTAAATATCATTTTAATTGAAAAGAAAATACATATATGTGGGACACCAGGGGCTGCCCCTGGTAGTGTGAATGTTCCTGGGTTTGGTGAACAGGGGGTCCCTGTCCAGAGAAAGTGATACCACTGCTCAGGGAAGTAACATTAGGAGTGGTACTGGAGAAACAAGGGAGGAGCAATCTATGGATCTTTCATCATTTTGGGGGGAGTTTCTTTAGTAGTTTTGAAAAAATTTATAGGTCTTCAGCCAGCTATGTTGGAAGCACCTTGTCTGTGAGGACATGTCAGGTCTGTCCTGCATGTCACGTCACACCACTGGGCAGTTTGTTGGCCAGGGGGTCTGGGGTGCTGGTGGGTGAGGGAATGGAGACTGCCAGAGCAGTGCCCAGGGGTGAGTGTTTGGCCACGGTATCCTGGGAGGGAGCCTTTGCCTCTCCCACTGTGCTCTTGGCGGGTCCATTGCACACCTCCATCCTGGCTGGAGCCCATTCAGTGGATGGTGCTGCCTTCATCTCCCTGCATTCCTGGGGAGTCAGAACCTCTGGATGAATGCAGCTGCTGCAGGGCTGGAGTCTGAGCCAAGTCTAGGGAGAAACTGGGGAAAATTTCCATCCTTCTATCCTTTGCTGGGTACCAGAGGGCAGATTCTGGGGCTCTTGTCTCCCTTGTGCCCACTGCTGTGGTGAGTGCCTTGGGCTGCCAAGGGACAAGCATCCCTTCTGGAATGCATTCATTCGTCTGTGTCCCAAGCAGCATGCTGGGAGAATGGGCTTCTTAATATCTGCAGAGAGACTGAAGAATGTGGCCCCCTTCCAAAACCTTCACAAGACAGCAGGAGTGAGCAGGGTGGTAGGTAGCCATCATCGTTGCAGCCAAGTAAGGAGCTCATCTCATACAGCTCCCACCATATAAACAGCAGCTTCTCTGTGACTGGTGAGCCAGCCAGGAGGAGTTTCTCAGCTCCAAGTGCACATCCAGCTGCTCCATACCCCCAACCAGACTGTGAGAAGCTTCACTTTCTTCTTGGTAGCAAGAGGTCCTTAACTCCCTGAGGTCTGTTTTTAAAAAACAAAACAACAACCACCCTCTTTTATTCTCAAGCTTGGCTTGGAGCACCCAGAGCTGCTTCTGGCAAGTGTGGCCCCAGCCGAGCCTAAGGTTTGTGCTGTGCTGGGTGAGTCTGTGGGATGTTGGGCATCATTGCTCATTGGCTGCAAACCTCTAATTTAGGGGCATCGGGGGTGGGGGTTGTGTCTCCTCTCAGCTCTGGAGCAGATGGGACCGGTGCCCTTCCTGAGCCAGACATGACCTGGGCCTGCCAGAATGGCTGCATTTCCTTCCCTTTTATTTTTTTTTAGTCTGAAGTTCCTCTCTAAGGAGTTGGATGGAGTTACCGATGCCAAAAGCAGCTGGGGGGAGGTAGAGTGACATCCCTCCCGCAGGCTGGGAATGCTCTCGTGTCGTGTGATCGCTGGCAGCAGGGATGCTCTAGGTCTGCTGTTGGGAGCTCCCATGGACACAGCTGATGCTTTTATCACTGTTTCCCATTCCCAGCCTGCAGAACGATGCACAGCCTCCTTCCTTGGCCTAAAAATTGGTGCTCTTCATGGCAGTGGCTATGCTTTTTGCTCTTATCCACACCAAGACCGTAAGGATGGCATCAACCATGCCTGGGCTGACTGTTGGAGCTGGGCTTTGCTGGGAACTTCTCTCCAGGAAGGGGATTTTCCTCCAGAGGAATAATTTGTCCAGTAATATGACATTCAAGATGGAGTTGGAGCTTTTCTGTGACCCTGCTCTGTCCCTCAGCAGAACTGGCTGGGCATGGTCAGGGGAGCAGTCCTGGGGTCCTGCCCTCCCAAATATCACCGGAAGGTGAATGATCGGGCTGGTCTCTCTCCATTCCAGTAGTTCCCTCTCCTCAGGGCTGTGCAAGCTGGGCCCAGCTGAGGCTCTGTCAGGTGAAACTCTCCTGTGTTCCATGAGCAACGATTTTTGGTTCTTTGTGGAGTCCCAAAATGGCTTGGGTTGAAAGGGTCCTTAAAGACCATCTCCTTCCACCCCCTGTCATGGGCAAGGACATCTTCCACTAGTGTGGGCTGCTTCAAGCCCCATCCAACCGGGCCTTGGACATCCCCAGGGATGGGACAGCCACGGATGCTCTGGGTAACCTGTGCCAGGGCCACTACACCCTCACAGGGAAGAATCTCTTCCCAGTGTGCCATCTAACCCTGCCCTCCTCCAGCTTAAAGCCACTGTCCTGTCACTCCAGGCCCTTGTCCAAAGTCCCCTGTCCAGCTCTCTTGGAGCCCCTTTAGGCACTGGAAGGGGCTCTAAGGTCTCCCTGGAAACTTCTCTTCTCCAGGCTGAACATCCCCAGCTCTCCCAGCCTGCCTGCATTTTTTTGGTAATCTTTTTCTATGTTTTATTTATTACTCTAGGGGAAGTTTTCTTCTATGTTGCTGATCTTTCCCCCATACTTGGTGCATCCCCTCCATGTTTATTGCGAATGAGTTCCCACTTCCCGCAGTTTTTCACCCATTGGTGCCATGTGGGTTTCAGAGCCACTGCTCACCCTTGGGCTGCAAAAATGGGCTGAAAAGATGGTGGTTTGGAGTAGGTGGCTTGGGGCTGCTGTGCCCTGCTTGCTGGCAGGTGAGACACATTGCATGAGGAGGCTCAGGCTGAAACAGGGATTCCTTTCTGCACCTTGTGAGTGAAGGGTGGGTTCCTTGCTGCAGGACGTTACAGGTAAAACCTTTTCCTGGGCTCACAAATCCAAATGAAGGTGTTAGTTAGCACAGGGGGCTGCAGTCCCTGAGGGAGCTCATGACTCTCGGAGTGCCAATGGAGCCCTGTTTGCTGGCATGGCTGGGACACCTTGTGGGCTTCAAGGCTTTGCTGCCTTTACCAGCTGGTTTGGAGCAAACCATATCCACGGTGTGTCTGCAGCACAGGAACCTCCGAGAGGGATCCGTCTCTCTGGCTCCAGGTGTGTTCAGCCTCCTGCACAAGTGACTTGGAGCTGTGTTTTTTGGGACGTCCCACATAAAGGGGAACCTTGAGTGAGAACAAGGCTAGGAAGCACCTTTCCCAGGGTGGCTGCAGGGCAGGGTGAGTTCCAGTGGTTTGCGAGGGGCTCTGGCATCCCATGGTGCCATGATCACCCTCACAGAGGAGCCAAAAAGGTGGCAGGGGCTGGCAGGGTTGTGGTATCAGAGCCTCACAGTGCTGACATGTTGGGAGCAGCATTTGCTTTCAGTTGTAATTGCAGCCAGAGCCCTGGAGCTGCTCCAGTCCAGGATAGCTGGGACCGGGGTCCAGCTGTAGCTTCAGTCTTTTCTTGAATTTGCTCCCTGCATTTGTTGCTGGTGATGGGAGGATGACAAATGCAATGGAGCAGGGATGCTCTGGGTGTCCTGTTGTGGGTGGCTGAGCTGGAATGTGCTTGGGGCTGGGTGGTGCCAAGGATGCCCATCCATGTTGTGCTGCAGGCTTTCTGTGTCTACTGTCCCTGTGGCCTCTCTCATCCGGTGCTTCCCACAGTCCCCAAAATTGCTGGTTGTGAAGTTTTCCATATTTGCTTGGGGGTGGTAAAGCTGTTATGGGAAGGGTTGAGCTGAGTTCCTTCAGTTCAGGCTTCCTGGTGGCCAAGAACTTGCTTTTTTTGGTTAAGGAAAAGAACCTGGAGCCAGCACAGGGTGTAAAAGCTCCCTTGAGGGCTTCCTCAAAAGATGGCAGCTTCTCCATTCCTGCAGTGTTCAGCCACCAGTGCCAAGGCAAATTTCTCTCGCGGTGCTTGGGCATGAGCATCCCAGTGTTTCACACATGGGAGGGGAGAGTGTTTCTGCTGGCAGAGCTAGTGTCCTGCTTTCAGTCCCAGTTCCCCCTGTCCCCACCATCACACTGCCTTGTAGCACCAGCTGCTTTCCATGATCCCACCAGTAGGCTGAAGGCAGCATCCCAGTGGCTGCATGGCTGGAACAAGACACCATCCTTGATGGAAGTGTTTGGGATTTTGCTTTGCTTTCACAAGTCCTCCACAGAGGAGGAGGACCAGGATGTGATGGGTCAGAGCTGCTCCAAGCTGGCCCTGCTCAAAAGAGGGAGGATACAGGAGGGAGAGACAGAGCATGCCAGTCCCAGCCCTGGTTTAGTTTTGGTGATTCCTGAGCATCCAGCAGGATTGCGTTTTCCAGTGCTCTTTGTCCTGTGCCAGAGGACAGCTCCTCTTTGGGAAGGATCTGCAGGTGTTGCCGTGGGTGGGTTTCCATAACTGGGGGACGACTGGAAAGCTCTCTCTGTGTGATTTCAGGTCCACAGGTGGGTACCAAAACCTGAGGAACATCTCTGAAAGGAGTCAGCCTTAGCTGTGCCATGGCTACTGAGGGCTGTCCAGGACAGCGGGCCCTGGAAGGGACAAGGACATTCCCAGTCCCTTTGGGACTCTCCTCTGGAGCCACCTCCTGCAAGGATTGAGTTTGCTGTGCAGAATACCAGCTTGGGAAAAGGGATTCATTGATCCAAACTTGCCTTCTCCCACCCAACTAAGCATCTATCCTGGGGTCAGGAATGCTGAATGCTCCTTTCAGTGCTCCTATCCAAGCACCACTGCCAATGGTCCACCACCGTGGACCCAGTCAACCCCAAATTCCATAGAAATAGGAGGAAGAAAGGTGTATTTTTAGTGAAGCACAGCTTTGCTGCCTTGTGTTGATCTCATGCAGGTCGTCCTCCCCAGCTCCTCCCCAGCAGTGCACAGCAAGCAGTTTTGCACAGTAGTTTTGCTGGAAGAGCTGGGGGGGGTGCTAGGGCTGAGCTTGTGCTGGAGCTTTCCCATTGCTCCGTGGCCCAGCAGACACTGGGGACACACACTGCGTGGCCTCTCCTGCCTTCTTTGAGCCAAGGGACTGAGCTGCTTGCGGCATTGCAGGGGCTGCCCAAATCCCGTAGCCTATAATTTCCTTCCTTCAGCTCTTCTCTTTTTAGAGTAAAATGGTATTTTGTGCTTCTCTAGCCCCGGGCCTGCCCCCTCCAGTCTGTATGGCTTCCTTGAACACGGTGCCACTGCAGGGCCACTAGTAAGTGTGTGGCCCTTGCATGGTGCTGCCAGCCCCAATGTGGCACTGAGCAACCTGACACCGATTCCTGAGCTGCTCCAGGGCTTTTCCAACCCGACATTAATTTTTTCTTGTAAGACAGGGCCCACTGGTAACAGTGAAGGGTGTCCTGTTGCTGATGCCCCCTGTGCTGATGCTCATGGAAGAGCAGATTTTTCTCTTCTAAGGAGCAAAGCACTGATGTTTGGCTCCTTGCAGAGGAGCCACTGTGGCATCAGGCTGTGCCCCAGGGAGGCCTCATCCTGCTCCAGTGGGTCACAGCACTGATGCTACATCACCCAAACCTGCTTAAAGATCCCCATAGCCCTGGTGCTGGAGGGGCTGCACTGCCCTCACTGTAGGTGGGAAGGGGAGAGCAATGGGCTGGGTGTGGCATGGGTGGTGCTGGCATGGGGAGAAGAGTGGGGGATAAGTCGGTCTCCCACTATCCAGGTTGGGATCAGGCCAGTTCCAGCTGGAGAAACACCAGCACCAGCTTAAGGAACCTGAGCTTCAGCCAGCCAGAATCAGACCTGTCTAGATTTTTGCTTATTTTCTCACTTGCCATGATTTTTAAAGTATTTTTAGTGAAATGAAATGTTTCCCTTAAATTAAATAAAGCCCTGCAAACAAGCTTCACTTTTTTTGACATCGTCAAATAAATGTCATCTGGGCTGGGGAAGGGGCCTCTGACATAATTTCTGACCCAGAACTGGGTCGATGCTGGAACTCCCAAAAGAAATGGGGAGATCTGTCTTCCTCCACTTCTTTTTTCCTTTCATACACAGGGCAGAGAAGTTCTGTGAGCCAAGATGTTTGTTGCTTGAATGTGCAGGAGCTGCCTGTAACAACAGAGCTGGGGCAGGGTGAGGTTGTGGGGAAATAGGAAATTAAAACCTTTTCAGCCCCAAAAAAATCATACAATGGCAAAAAACCAAACCAAACCAAAGCTAAATATAGTGGGGCCTGTGAGTTCACTTGGACTTCTGGTGAATGTTTGTGGTGGAAAACAATGGGATGTTTTATAAGAAAGAACAGCAAAAGTGGTGGTGTTGATGTGGTGCTTTAGGAAGATGCTTGCTGGGGTGTTGGGGCAAGAAGAGGCAGTGAGAAGCCCTGAGGTGGCTTTTTGGCTTAGAAACATTCATTTGAAGAAATGAAGTGTCTTTTAAACATGACACATCAGCTGGAGCATCATGTCCCAGCATAATGTCTGGGATTTACTGGTTTATACAGGTTTTGGGATAAAGTCACATGGTGGGGTGGCCCCCAGTGATGCTGGGGGTCAGGGAATTTCCTTGCGGTTGCATGTTTGGCCCATGGAAGCAGGCAGGACTGTGGGACGTGTGTGGAGTTGGGGTTGATCTCAGCCTGTCTTCCCTCATCGGCTGTACCTCTGTCTGCTGGCAGCGATTCCTCCTACTTGGCTTCCACCTCCCAATGCCTGGGCTGGGATTCCAAAGGATCCTGACATGACATTTTGTGTTTACTTGGTCTGGGGCTGTGCAGGCATTTTCCTTCATGGGATGGGAGACCTTCCCCAGCAGTTCCTCCAGAGTTTTTAGCAGGTCCCCAAATACCCATAGCAGTGACGGATGCGCTATGTCCCTGTTCTGTTTTTCTCCACCCAGAGCATGGCTGGTGCCAAAGCCATTGGCTTCTCCAGCACTGGCATCATTGCAATGCCTGGGAATGCTGCAGCCAAGTGCTGCCCATGGGAGGTCAGTTTTGAACAGCTCTAATGATGTGGTTAGAGTGGGTGAGCACTTTGCACTGGCTCCAGTGCCCAACAGCCACCCTTGGTGATGCCACGCTGGATACAGACACCCACCTGTGTCACTCTGCCCGCCAGCAGGAATGGGCACTGGGGCAAATCCTGAGTCAGTGCTGAAGGGAAGTGGTGGTCCCCAGCATCCTGGGTGCTGTGCCCAGGGATGCATGCCAAAACTTGCTTTGCACAGAGCCAGGATGTTCTGTCAGGGCTCAGGGCCATGCATGGCACGTACTGAATCTCACCCAGTGACGCTTTCACCCTTTCCATTTGTTCTCTCCCCAGACTCCAAAGTCTTTCTCATCTACAACACGGGCGTGCAGGGCTGCCTGGAGACCAGGGACTCGCTGGTGCGACTGGCCAAAGGCTGCAACGCCAGTATCCCAGCCCAGCAGTGGAAATGGGTCTCCCGAAATCGCCTCTTCAATGTGGGGGCCATGCAGTGCCTGGGGGTGTCATGGCATGGGGCCAACGCCACAGCGGGGCTGCACCTCTTGGCCACCTACGAGTGCGACCGCGAGTCGGTCAACATGCGCTGGAGCTGCCGTGGGCTCGGGGAGCAGCTCTCGCAGCATCTAGGTGCCCGCCTGGGCAATTCCTCCCTGGACAGGGGGGACCAGGTGCATGGCTCACAGTGGAGGACGTATGGCACCGAGGAGGATCTGTGCTCCATGCCCTACTCTGGTAACACCTCCTTGGGCATTAGTGTTATCCTGTAACCCAAACCAACCCCAACACATGAGCTGCAGCATTGGTGCTGTGGTGCTGCAGCAATTGGGTCCTGCCTGGGAAGCTCAGTCCCAGTTTGCTGGGGCTACAGAACCAGGCAGGATCAGGGCAGTGGGGAGCGGGAAGCCTCTGGGCACCCCATAGCTCCCCACACTGGGCCAACCTGCACCCCTCACCCCAAATCTTCCTCTAGCCCCCGTAGACACATCCTCAAGCAAGGGCTCCTCTTTTCCCTCAGAGATTTACACCATCCAGGGCAACTCCCATGGGAAGCCCTGCACCATCCCCTTCAAGTACGACAACCAGTGGTTTCACGAGTGCACCAGCACGGGGCGGGAGGACGGGCACCTCTGGTGTGCCACCACCCAAGACTATGGCAAGGACGAGCGGTGGGGATTCTGCCCCATAAAGAGTAAGTAGGGGGACATACGCCATGGGAAAAAGCAAAAACCCCATGCCAGTCCCTCTTGGGGACTTCCAGGCTTCTCCTCTCCCCCCTGCAAGCAGTCTGCAGTGCCAGAGCAGCAAGTTATTGGGGCTTACTGGGTTACTGGGGGTTTTTTTGTGTCTGTGTTGGGTGCTCACCCTGCTCATCCTCACAGGCAATGACTGTGAGACCTTTTGGGACAAGGACCACCTCACAAACAGCTGCTACCAGTTCAACTTCCAGTCGACACTGTCATGGCGGGAAGCCTGGAATAGCTGTGAGCAGCAAGGGGCCAACCTGCTGAGCATCACGGAGATCCATGAACAGACCTACATCAATGGTGAGATTCTGACAGCCTGGCTGTGCACTCCTCATCTGGGGCAGAGCTGGTGGCACTGTGGCACTGCCATTGCCACCTCCAGTTTGCTCTGCCTGCCCCAGGTTTGGGGGGGGGGAGGGGGGTGACAAGCTGGGGACTGAGCTGGGCTTGGGATACTCATTCTGCCCCTCTGGCTGTGTTGGCTCCAGGTCTGTTGACTGGGTACAGCTCCACACTCTGGATTGGGCTGAATGACCTGGACATCAATGGAGGCTGGCAGTGGTCAGACAATTCACCCCTCAAGTACCTCAACTGGGAGAGTGGTGAGACAGGGGAGGTTGTGGTGGTGATGGGGCCTGAGGAACACCCTGTGACCACCAGAGATGTCCCCATGGCAAGGGAGGTGGCTTGGGCTGCTGCAGGGTATCCCCTTGATGCATGGGGACAGAGAGCCCCAGGGGCCTGTGTAACAGCCTGGGACATCTGTGGAGCTGGAGCAGGGACACAGGGTGCTAAGGTGGAATTGGCTCTCTAGAAACACTCTTTGACTCTGTGGATAACCTGGATTGACATTCCTTGTTCGGTGGGTTGCTGCATCCCTGCTTAATGCTGGAGTGTGGCTGAGGAATGGTCCCCAGCTGCAGACACGCATCCCTAACCCTGGGGTACTCAGAGGGAAGAAGGCCCATTGGTCATGCCTGGTGCCATCACCCAAAGGCACTTGGGGGAATACAGTGATACCCTTGGAGGAGGTTTGAGGACAGGCAGGAGAAGTTCAGGTCTGGTACTTTGACCCCCTGCTATCGACATTTCCAGGTAAAACAGTAACCCTTTGGGTTCTTGTGCATTGAGGCACTATAAATAATCCTGGGCATGTTGGGGTCATGTCTTCATCATGCAAAATAACAAAATAAAAGGGGTTTTACTGGTGTTGAAGTAGGGAGAGCTGCATTGGTGGCTCTGTCCTGGCTCCTCACTAGCCTCTCCCCTCCTTATCCCACTCTCCAGACCAGCCCGACAACCCCAGTGAGGAGAACTGTGGGGTGATTCGCACCGAGTCGTCTGGGGGATGGCAGAACCGCGACTGTGGCATTGCCCTCCCCTACGTCTGCAAGAAGAAGCCCAACGCCACGGCTGACCCCTTCCTGATGGGTGAGCAGGGGATGACCAGCACTGGGAATGGGCAGCTCTGTAACCCATCTGGGTGTGCTCCCACCCCAACATGGTCACGGGATGCTGCCCATATAGGTGCCCATGGTGTCCTCAGCTTGCTTTTGTCCTAGATGTGCAGAGCAGGGCTTGAGCTCCCTAGATTCAGGAAAAGTCATCCCCAAGGAACATTTCCAAGAAGTGCTTCGCGCCATTCCAGGTTGGGTGGTAAGGGAGGGATGGAAAGCAGCAGGTCCCCGTGGTCCCCAGGGGAGGGGATGCTCTCTGCTCTGCTCTGCCCTCATTCCTCTGCAGACAGAAGGGATTTAGTTTTGTCCCTGGAGCTCTGAAGCCACCATTCCCACACCTTGCACTGCCTGTTATATTTTGGCCATGGCTTTCCCACTGCGGCTTTGGCTTGGTCTGCTGAGCACGCGCAGGACTGCGGTCCTTTCCCTGCCAAGGAGAGGGCTGGATAGCTGGGCAGGAACCCTCAGGCTGCCTTGTGTCCTGCCAGACTCGTGGTCGGAGGTGAAGGTGGACTGCGAGCCCAGCTGGCAGCCCTTCCAGTCCAACTGCTACCGGCTGGTAGGAGAGAAGAAGAGCTGGCAGGAGGCGAAGAAGAGCTGCCTGCGGAGCGGGGGTGATCTGGTCAGCATCCACACCCTCTCTGAGCTGGAATTTGTCACCAAGGAGATCAAGCAAGGTAAGGAGGAGCTTGCTGTGCCAGCAGCCCCTTTCCTGTCTTGTGGGGTCCATGGAAAAGTCCCTGGATGTGCTGGAGGCTGCAGAGTTGACTTTGTGTTTGTACAGAGAATGGAGGTCCCGGGCTGGGAGGTGCTGTGTTCCTTGGATGAGCCCATAATCTGGGTGCATCCTCCATCCAGCAAATGTAAAAGCTGTTCCCAGAGCCTGCAGTGCTTAGTCAAAACTATACAGCTGCAGCTTGGAATGGTGCTAGTCCCAGCTGGTTAATGTAGGAAAAGATGGGAAAAAAATTCCTGCTGGACTTGCTGGAGGAGGCCAGCAAGGAGGTATAGGAGAGTGGAGGAAGGAGAGGAAATACTGCTGCCCCCAGGCTGGGAGCAGACTGGGATGTGCTGGAAAGGAATGGTTGAAAACCAGTAGTTCACTGGACCTGAGCCCGCAGACCTGGACTTTTACTCCCATAGTGCTAGCCCCTCTGTGAAAGCTGCAGGTAAATGTCCCTGTGTTTCCCACTCTGGGGGTCCATGTCCTTGTATTTCCCACTCTGGAGGTCCATCCTTGCAGGCAGGAGCTGTCCTGCCCTCTCCTGCCCACTGGCACAAGGAGGTCAGAGCTGAGCCCTGAGTGGGTTTTGGCAGGTGCTGTGCAGAGACCAATTCCATCACGAGGGCTGAGGTCACCAGGGGGGTTCTGCATGGGGTCAGCCAGGAGGAGGGAATTTCAGTCCCTCCCTTCCTGTTCTGGCAGATGTGGAGGAGCTCTGGATTGGCCTAAATGACCTCAAGCTGCAAATGAACTTCGAGTGGTCGGATGGGACGCCCGTGAGGTTCACGTACTGGCACCCCTTCGAGCCCAACAACTTCCGTGACAGCCTGGAGGACTGTGTGACCATCTGGGGACCAGTGAGAACCTGGAGGGGATGGGGGGTTATCCTGCACCTCTGCGGGGAGCACTGCAGCATCCTCATTGCTGAGGAAGGCATTCCTCAGGGAGTGTTTCCAGCTGGGTTCAGCCTAGCTCATCTGAGCCATTGGGATGGGAGGAATCCATCTCATTACCCTTGGGGATTTGGTGTAGTGAAGGAAAGTCTTTGGACCCAAGGTGGGGGTGAAGGGGCTGGGACATTCCCCAGGCTGTCAGACGGGCTCATTGCCACTTCTCTTCCCACCCTGCAGGAAGGGAGGTGGAACGACAGCCCCTGCAATCAGACCCTGCCATCCATCTGCAAAAAGCCTGGTCGGGTGAGCCAGGAGAAGGAGGAGGATGACCACGGGTGCCGAAAGGTGAGGGGCACCCGGGGCAGCAGTGGTTCTGGCTGCTCCACGGCTCCACGGTGCTCGAGGCTTCAGAGGACCTTTCCCTAAAACCATTTTGGGGAGTCCCGATGAGCAGCACCCGGAGCAGCTAGTCTGTGCCTGAGACCTTCTGAGCTGGAGCACTCTGGGGCTGCTGAGCCCCTCGCTGCCATGGTGGAGGAGTCCATGGGAAGAAATTGGAACACAAAGCATACGCATCTGTGCACATTGTCCAAGACCCTCCCCATCAGGCAGCCTTGGCTGTCAGCAGGGATGTTCATTTTTTCCCCCTTGCCTCTCTTTGTGCCAAAACACAGGAGCACGTGGGAACCTGGCAGGATGGAGGTGGCTGCCGGCCCCATGCCTTGACATGATGGCAGGTTGCCTCCTCCAGGCAGGGCTTGGGCATTTTGGGGACACCAAACCAGCGGATTCTCACTCAGCCCATGCCCTGCCTCAGTTTCCCCAGCTGTCGCACAGGGCTGAAGCCGGCTTGTTCCCACGCTTGCTGGAAATTGGCTTTTGTGGTTCTCTGCAAAGCCTCCAAGCACTTAGTCTGGCAGCACTGTGGCTCTTGAAACTCTCCCAGCCTTTCAGAGCTGGCCAGTGCTCTTGTGCCCTGACAGGCCCCTTTCTTGGCTGCTCAGTTGCATCCATGCTGTTCCAGAGGGACTCAGCTTATGGGTCCGTACCTGGATTTGCCAGCTTCGGAGAAAGGCTATAGGAGCAGGAACTCGGGGGAAAAACTGGGATTTGCGGTTGTTTTCATTTCCCAAAGCTGCTCTTCTTCTTCCCTCCCCACTGTGCTGATGACACTGCATATGGCATGTGCCTCCACTGTCCTTCCAGTGCCTGGGGGACCCAGGAGTACAACCCTAGTGATGCCTCCCCTTCCGGGGGATTGCTGAGCCTGGGATGGCTTGGCTCCTTGGGTGAGCCACTTCACCCTTGTGAAGGGGGTGTGTCCCCTCTTGCAGATGAGCCCCCATGTCCCTCCCCACTCTGCCACCGCTGCTGCCAGCCCCAGGGCCACCCCGCTCCCTGCTCTGGCAGGAAACAGGCACTATTGTGTCTCCAGCCCCGGAGAGACTCCAACATCAGCAACGCGGGGGATTAAAACTGGCCGCGGTGGTACTCGCTTTGGACTCAGTCCTGCAGTGTTTAGAGGAGGATTGTGTTCCCCTGCCTGTGCCCCGGTCGGGGCTGGACGCTGGCAGGGAGAGCTGTTTCCCCAACTTTGAAGCTGCCTGGATGTTTGTTTTCCCTCTGGGGCCAGGGGCTTGTTAGAGCTCAAAGCTGAGCAGGGTCAAGCTGGGGCAGCTGGGGGCAGGAAACCTCCCAGGAGAAGGCAGAGGCGGTGGTGGGGAACTTGGGATGTTGCTCTCGTGCCCTGGGATTGCTCCCATCCTTCTGGGGAGGTCCAGGTGGGCAGTGGTGGATGTTCCCTGTCACTTGTCCCCAGGGCTGGAAGTGGCACAGCCCGTCCTGCTTCTGGCTGGGTGAGGACCGTGTCCCCTACAGTGATGCCCGCAAGATGTGCTCTGACTACAGCTCCACACTGGTTACCATCACCAACAGGTCAGTGCCATGCCAGTGGTGATGGGTTTGCCCCAGAACAAGCCCTGTAAGGTGGGGAGTGACTTCCAAGGGCTGGAGCATTATGGGCAGCTCAGTGTGTCGGCTCACTGCATTGCCCCCTCTCTCTGTCCCTTCAGGTTTGAGCAGGCATACGTGAGCAGCCTCATCTACGGCTGGGATGGGGAGTATTTTTGGACAGCTCTGCAGGACATTAATGAGACAGGCACGTTCCGCTGGCTGAGTGGTGATGAGGTGATGTACACTCACTGGAACCGCAACCAGCCCGGTAAGAGATGGGGGTGGGATGAGGACTCCCGCTTCATGCAGGGCGGGGCTGGCACTGCCCCCCAGCACAGTCCAACCCTAAGGCTGGCATCTCCCCTGCTCTTGTGAGCGCTCCAGGTTACAACAAGGGTGGCTGTGTGGCCCTGGCCACCGGCAGCTCCATGGGGCTGTGGGAGGTGAAGAACTGCAGCACCTTCAAGGCCAAGTACATCTGTCGGCAGAACCTGGGCACCCCAGTCAATCCTGAACTGCCCGCTCCTTTCCCCACACCCAGCCTCACTGCCACCTGCCCCCCAAGATGGAGCTCCGACCCCAAACTCCGTCACTGCTACAAGGTGAAGGGGGGTTGGACAGGTCGGTGTGGGGATGCACATGCCTCCCCAGTGCAGGGGAGTGAAGGGGCACATTTTGGTGCTTGCAAGAGGCACCCCACAACGCTGGCTGGGGCTGGATGGCAGCACTGTGCCCTGGGACGTGGCTGCCTGCGGGTGGGAACAGTACTCTGCTCGTGTTCTGCTGCTGAAACCCCCATGCTGTGGGTTCTTCCTTTCTCAGGTATTCAACTTTGAAAAACTGCAAGAGAAGAAGACATGGATTGCTGCACAGGAATTCTGCCGGGAGCTGGGGGCCCAGCTGCTCAGCCTAGGCAGCTACGAGGAGGAGCATTTTGTCGCCAACACCCTCAACAAGATTTTTGGGTGAGAGGCTGGTGGCATCAGTGTGTGTCCCACTGCCAGAGTGTGCTTGCCACGAGCCCACAGCCCTCCTGGTGCTCTAGCACACGTGGCTGGATGGATGGATGGATGGATGGATGGATGGATGGATGGATGGATGGATGGATGGATGGATGGATGGATGGATGGATGGATGGATGGATGGCTGGATGGATGGATGGATGGATGGATGGATGGATGGATGGATGGATGGATGGATGGATAGATGGATGGATGGATCTCTCTGAGCACAGACGTGTACAGAAGGTGCATCAGTTGGTGTGGCTGATGTGGTAGATGTGCAGGAAGTTCAGTGTAATTTGGGGATGAAGCTTGGGTTTAAAGCAGCTCCAGCCCTGAGATGGCATGCCTGTTATGCCAGTTCCTACCTTCAGGTGTGTGGGGATGGCAGGCTTTAAAAACAAACAGAAAAAGTCTTGATTATAAATATATATTTGTATATAAGTATAAACCCCTCTGGTTTGAAGGGGGTTGTGTACTCACCTGTCCCACTGGGTCCCCATAGGGAGTCAGAACCAGAGCTCCACGAGCAGCACTGGTTCTGGATCGGC
>VZSE01003624.1:0-13488 GCA_013398275.1 Promerops cafer | reverse complement strand
TCAGGATTAGGGTTAGGGTCAGGGTCAGGTTTAGGGTTAGGGTTAGGGTCAGGTTTAGGGTCATGGTCAAATTCAGGTTTAGGGTTAGAATTAGGTTTAAGGTTAGGATTAGGATTAGTGTTAGTGTTAGGGTTAGGGTCCGTGTTAAGTTTTGTTTTAGGTATTCACGTCCAAAAGTTTTTGGTTCCTGAGATCCCAGAATCCCTGAGTTTCAAAATGCTCCCCATAGTCATCCCCTGCAAGCTGTGCTGGATGCCCTCGTTTTCTCCAGCCCGGAGCTTTGAGTCCCACCTCCTGGAGTTTCTTGGACACCTCCTGGGGTGGGTAGTCCAAACCTCCGGGGGCAGTTCCAAGGTCTGATCTCCCTTTCCACTGGGAAATTCCTGCTGGTGTCCACCCTGAGCCTCCCCTGGCCCAGCCTGGGGCTGTCCCCTCTCCTCCTGTCCCTGTTACCTGGAGCAGAGCCGACCCCCCCGGCTGTCCCCTCCTGTCAGGGAATTGTGCAGAGACACAGGGGCCCCCCTGAGCCTCCTTTTCTCCCAAACGTCCCCAGTTACCCAGTTCCTGTCAATCCCAGTAATCTTGCCCTGTCAGCTCCCAGCACTTGGCTAGGGTGTCAGAGGCTCCAATTTTCAATCTGCCATGGCAAAAAATTCGCTTTTCCCTCTATGTTTAGATGAAATCTCGCTGATTGAAGGAGTCTCCTTGAGCGGGGGCAGCAGCCTGATGGCAACATCCTGATCCTTGCCACGCACCATAACACAAAGATTAAACTCAATTACCATTCTGTTCATTAATGTGCTGCATCCAGAAAATTTCCGGCAATTTCCACTCAAGAGGGTCCAGCGTGTTTTTATAGCTCTCCTCATTTCTCCCCAATGGCTGCAATTTTGGGATTATGAACAAACTCTGGGCAAAATAAAGCTTTGCTAAAGTTTCACTTGACTTCAGCCACAAATTCGGCTCTGAGAAACTTAAATTTAGGTCTGAGATGGAGTCTGCAAAAGTTTGAAAATCCCAGTGGGGGGAAATCCATGATGAACTCCAAATTAAACCCAGCAATCTCACGAATTGATTTTTTTCCTTTTATCAATTGAACTGCTTGTTCTCAATAACTCATTTCCAGGTAATGGACTGAAACACCCGAGACCTGCCCAGTTCTAATTGACACCTTTTCTTCTACACCTTAATCAGAAATTATTGGCCTAATAACAATTTTTCAGATATCAGGACAGCCTAAACAAACTCCAGGCTGCCCTAAAGAAGCAGAAAGCTGAATTAAATTTTATTTCAGAGGCTCCAGCATCTTCTCTTCCCTCTCCAAAAGCAGGGCAGACCACTCTTGATTCCTGGGTGTGCAAAACGACCAGTTGGAATTGATGTTTTGAACCAAAAATTGGGCTTTTTTAACCTAGAGTTGGTACAAACATGATTTGTCTTCTGTGAGGGTGGTGAGGGGCTGGGATGGAATTCCCAGAGAATTCCCTGGAATAAATATTGTGGAATTATAGGATGGTTTGTGTTGGAAGGGTCCTTAAAGCCCATCCAGTTCCAACCCAAACACCTCCCACTGTCCCAGGTTGCTCCAAGCCCTCTCCAGCCTGGCCTTGGGCACTTCCAGGGATCCAGGGGCAGCCTCCACGAGGCTGGAAATCACATGGAAGGAGCAAACACTGATGGGCACCCGATGACAAATCCCTCGATTATTCCGTTTGCTTTAAATCATCTTTCCATATTTTCTGTTTTCGATTCTTTAAAAATACATCCCAGATTCTCCCGGGTCAAAGTTTCTTCGTTTTGAGTTTTAAATAAGGGCTTTTGAGATGATCAAAACCTGCAGTGAATAAGAATTTTCTGTTTAGTTAAAAAAGGGTTCCTAATTGGTTCTAATCAATGCAGTGTGTTCAGCTCCTGCCATTGGATGGAGGGCTGGAATCTGTGGAGCAAGGAGGAATCGCTGCTGATGGATGCACACAGAGGCATCCCATGCTCCATTTGTACCACAGCCTTTTTATTTCCACAAATAAAATCAAAACCAGACGATCATTAAAGAAATATAAAACTGCTGAACAGGCTCTGGGCATTAGAGGTTCATTTTCTTCCATTTCAGCCTGTTTTTTTTTTCCCTGGAGCTTGTCCTTTGGGCCATCGTCTCTTTGCATTTCTGTTTAGTCAGGTGGATTTCATGTCTGCCCCACAGGAGGGATTGGCATAGTGACAGGAGCAGCAAACCCAAAAGGGGGAAATTAATCGGGAGAAGGGATTTTTATTCCCGTGTGCGAGATGAGGTGACCACAGAAAGGGGAGGAGTTGGTAGTGACCATGTCCGAGCCAACCCCATTATTCCTGACCAGGATTCCAGGAAAGGGCTGGAGTTGCCACCATTCCCACCTGAGGCTCTTCCTGAGGAGTTTTCCACCCGCAGCCCATCAGAACTGGGATCCAGATGAATGTGGCGTCGGGAATAAGGAAATCAAGGCTGGATGTGGCAGGAGGAGGGAGAGGGGAGAAGGAGCAGCTGCTCAGCCCTTCCAAGGGAGGTGAGGATCCCTCTGAGGGGGGTGGAGAGAGGGAATCCTCACAAACCATCCCATCCCACCCCTGCCATGGGCAGGGACACCTCCCACTGGCCCAGGGTGCCCCATCCTGGCCCTGAACATTTCCAGGGATCCAGGGGCAGTCGCAGCTGCTCTGGGAATTCCATCCCAGCCCCTCCCCACCCTCACAGCCAGGAATTCCCAATTCCCAATATCCCATCCATCCCTGCCCTCTGGCAGTGGGAAGCCATTCCCTGTGTCCTGTCCCTCCAGGCCTTGTCCCCAGTCCCTCTCCAGCTCTCCCGGAGCCCCTTTAGGCCCTGGAAGGGACTCTGAGCTCTCCCTGGAGCCTTCCCTTCTCCAGGTGGACATTTACAGCTCTCCCCTCTCCCAGCCTGGCTCCAGAGCTGCTCCAGCCCTTCATGGTTTCCTCTGGATTTGCTCCATTTTTTTCCATGTCATCTGGGGCACAACACGTGTGGGATAGGAACATGGGAGGGACATCCCTGTTTCCCCCAAAACTCCTCTTAATCCCAATTTCCTGAAGTCATTCCCTGCTCTCCCATCCCCAGCTCTCCCAGTCTGGCTCCAGAGAGGCTCCAGATCCTGGAGCATCCTCATGGCCCTTCCTGGACTCTCTCCAGCAGCTCCACTTCCCAAATCAAACCCCAGAATCAAACCCCGGCCCCCAGCCCAGGATCCCTAACTCCCTGTTTTCAGTGCTCCTGACGCAGCTGCTCCTTGAAATGATCTCCAGCTCCCCGGAAAACAAAACAAATCCAAACGCGCCTCATCTCAGCAGCCCCATTTCTCATTCCGCTGCTGACAACACCTAATGAAGTGGATAAATGATTAATTAAGAAACAATATTTCTTTACAGAAGCTCGCTCCTGGGGGGAGGAAGGCGAATCCCTCGGTGCTATTGTTCACTGGAATGTTTCCCATTTATTTTTAGCAAGCGGAGGAGAAGCTGGAGCAGCACGAAGGGAAGCGGAGCCGTGTTTGATCAGAGCAGGAACAACAAACAACCCTCTGAACAAACCTCCGGGTGTTCCCTGGCTCTGGAATTAACTCATCTGCCACTCCTGATCAATACTGAGCTCCAGGAATGGGATTCATTGCTGATGCCAGGCTTGGGAAAAATGATACCTCCAAAGGGGGAAAAATGGGGTCACTTTTGGTCATCCATGCGGGACACACGGTGCCCAAAGCAAAAACTAATAAATATTTTAAATAAATAAAAAGTAATGCAATGCTGAACCTTTTCCTCAAAGAAAACCCTTCTACAGTCTTCCCAGTCCTCCACACAATGACTGTGGCATCAGGAATATGGAGCAGGATATTAAATCTCTCCACGTATTAATTCCTGGAAAAGCCTGGACTATAATTAAATGATGTCCACTTAACAGCTTGAAAAGACCCATCTGAAAGTTGCAGTTACAAACTTTGACTCCAGTGGCCCCCTAGAGATGATTCCCTAATCTCCTTTAATGAAGATATTCATAATATGCCAGGCAAGGATTTTGGAAAGAGGCTTTTTAAGCTTCCCATTCCCATTTAGGAAGGAACGACAGTGACTGAGCCACGTGCAGCCATGAAGAGCTCAATTAAAAAAACCAACTTTTTGATAGAAAGTTCCACCTCTTTCTGTGTTCTGGTGTAGAGCAAAGGAAAAGGTTGTTAAAAATATAATTCACACATCAAAGTGCAATAACTGGAATAGGAATAGGTCCATTCAATCCTGCTATTCCAGGCAATGGAAAATTAAACTTTTGATTTTAGCTTGGAATTTCACAGAATCCTGGATTGGTTTGGGTTGGAAGGGACATCCAAAGGCCATTGAGTCCAACCAAGGGACGCCTTCCACTAGACCAGGTTCCTCCACACCCTGTCCAATTTCTCATCCTTGAGTATTTTCCTTAAAAATATCATTTTTTTCCCCCTTAAAAATACCCAATAAAACATCTCAGTGGAGCACTGACAGCAGGGATTTGAATTTTCCTCTAAAACCACTGACAAACCCCCATCACTTCCCGTTTCCTTCCCATTCCAAACGTTATTTCGGAGAGCAGCTCTTGTGCAAACCCACGTGCTCACACTGATCCCCTGCAGTTTAACCTCTGCCACAACCAGGTTGTTTTCCTCAAAAATCCCTTTTTTCCCCTTTATTTTGGAAGAAGTCTGATGTGACAGGGCTGAGCTCAAGGCCTCTCCCAGCAGCACCAGCAGCCTTTGGAATTGTTCCACCTCCATTTTCTCCGGGAGAGAGCAGCCGAAATCAATCTCTCTGCTGCATTCCCCTCTCTCCTCTCTCATTTCTCTTCCCTTCCTCGCCCAAGACTGGAGGTGGAAAAGCCATTTTTTGGGAGCTGAGGCCTTGGCAGGATGATTTCCCACTCATTATTCCTTCCTTGCCTCCAGCTGCACACACAGAGACCTCCCACCTCCTCTCTGGACACCCCTGATTGTATTTTTCAGCTATACGTACCAAAACTGCAATAAATTCCTTGCTCCTACATCACTCCTTAACCTCAGTGGCCTTTATTCCTCTTTTTCACCCCTCAAGACCCAATGGAGCAGAATTCCCGATGCATCTACTTCCTCCAAAACTCATTTATCCTTCTTTTTTTTTCCAAAGCCTATTTCTCAGCACATGGTTTGCCTCCGAAGCAGAAATTCCTGGGGTATTTATTCCTCTCCAGCCAGAAATTTGGGATGTTTCCTTCCATGTTTTTTGCTCCTAAGGATTCCAAAACCAATACTTCTGGATAGAGATCATTAAGCCTTAAATGACCTATAAATTCCTATGAAAGTAAAGTTATACTTAGTTCACTCCCCAGATTTCCACCCCAGATTGCTTCTGGCTGTGCCAAACTCCAGGAGGATCAATAATTCCAACCTGGTCGCAATTCCATTCTTGCTCTGGAGCAGCCACTCTCCATCCTGGGATTTCTCACTGCCTCATTGCTTTCATTTTCTGAGCATTTCATCTCCTGCACAAAACCAACCACAACAACAAAATCCTCAGAGGGTTTTTTGGGAGATTCCCCCAGCTGTGCCCTTCTGGGGAAAAGCATTTTCTGCCTGAAAAGGGTTTTGTTTTGATCTTTATTTTTACCTGGATAGGTGGGAACAGGGAAGAAAAGGGTCAGCCAAGGTTTCTCTGGAGCAAATCATTGATAAAACTCGTTTTCCTTGGTATCGAAGCATCCCTGCCGTGGGTCAGGCCTTGGCAAGCCCAGCTTTTCTGTGCCAATCGCCCTCTGCAAAGTTGTTTCGTTCTGTTCCATGAGCTGGCCCAGAAAAACTGCAGTTTTCACAGAAAGAAATCCACATTGATCCTGTTGGATCCACCCAGGTTGCGCCTCCAGGGACAGGATCGATCCCTGGCTGCCAGCATGACCTCGTTTCTCCCTACAGGAATCCCTTGTGGTGCTCCAGTCCCACCTGGACCAGGGGCGGGTTTGTTCCTGCTCACTGGAGATCATCCCTGAGCACAGGGTCCGGCTGTTCCCGCATGGACACGGCCGAGGGGAGCCGGCAGGGCCTGCGCCGAGCACACGGCCGTGGCAGATGGCTGCAGGCACAACTCATGGAATTCTGGAATGGTTGGGGTGGGAAGGGACCTTAAAACTTGTCTGCCATGGCAGGGACACCTTCCACTGTCCCAGGGTGCTCCAGCCTGGCCTTGGACACTTCCAGGGATCCAGGGGCAGCCACAGCTGCTCTGGGAATTCCATCCCAGCCCCTCCCCACCCTCCCAGCCAGGAATTCCTTCCCAATATCCCATCCATCCCTGCCCTCTGGCAGTGGAAGCCATTCCCTGTGTCCTGTCCCTCCATCCCTTGTCCCCAGTCCCTCTCCAGCTCTGCTGGAGCCCCTTTAGGCCCTGGAAGGGGCTCTGAGCTCTCCCTGGAGCCTTCCCTTCTCCAGGTGGACATTCCCAGCTCTCCCAGCCTGGCTCCAGAGAAGTTCCAGATTTTGGATCATCCTTGTGGGCCTTCAATTTGTTCCTACTGGAAACCAGGGGCCAGGCTCAGTCCATCTCCCCCAGCTCTGGCCCCAGCACCACTGGAATCCAGTGGTTTTCCAAACCCTAATTCTAGACCTGCCCTGCTGAGCTCAGGACTAAGGTTTTGGTGCCCACTCTGGACCTCCCACCCTGGCAGAGGAGCTCTGCTGTCCCCTGAGCAGCTGGAGGGACTCACGTGCTCTGAGTCCAGTCAGGCATATCCCACTGCCAGCACATCCCTGCCCTGCACTGCTCCGAATCCCTGATGGGTCACAGCCCCAGAGCTGTCGGGACATCATTCCCAGCTGGGCCTGGGGAATTCCAGGATTCCTCCTGGAATCACCCAGCCCTTCACAGGCACAGACTCCAAAACAGCTCCTTCTGCCGGTCTCAGAGAGTTGAAAGCATTTTCCCCAGTTATCCCTCAGCAGAAATCCCATATGGATGGATGAAGGTTGAAAGGCACTCCAACATTTTCCTCAATCAATCAATCAATCAATCAATCAATCAATCAATCAAATAAATAAATAAAGTCCATGTTTCAAACTGACAGTTTTCCCCTCAGAAAAGGAATTAGAAAAGTCCTTGAATCAGAGAATCATGGAATATTTGGGTTGGAAAAGCCCTGTAAGACCATCGAGTCCACCCGTTCCCCCAGCACTGCCAAGGCCACCCTAACCCATGTCCCCAGGTGCCACTTCCATTTTCAAATCCCCCCAGGGATGGGGACTTCACCACTGCCCTAGACAACCCGCAAAGAGAAGACTGGAAAACAATTTCCATGAAGCAAGTTCCCCTAAAAATCCCATACTCAATGGGCAATTCCGTCCTGGGGGAGCAGGGGCTGCAGTGAGAGTCAGGAGGGGATCGTGAGTAGTCTCACTTCACTGGGCAGCAGCCTCCTGTTAGTCCAAAGAAAGCTTTTGGATGTTTCGTTTGTGTTAAACATCTGAGACAGAGTGATGCTGACGTGGCACAGGCACTCCCTGGGCCTGCTCTCACATTTTTCATGCTTTATTACCCAGCATCTTCCCCACCACCTCCAAAAAGCCTGGGGAAAACATGAGGAGATTAAAAGAAAAACTACTGCTTAATATTAGAATGAAATAGATCCAAACTCCCTGGCTGGTTATGAAATAATAACAATTACAGCTGGGAGAGCTGGGCCAGGGAGAGCCCCGAGTCTTCCAGCAGCTTTGTCTCTCTAAATGAATTTGTCCCATAAACATTTTTAGTGATCTCATTAGCATTGTTAATAAAAGCCATTAACTACGACACCATCAGGAGAGGTTTGGGGACGAGGCCAGATGCAGGTTTGGAGTTTAAATTTGAAGGCACAGGGAGTGTTGGCCAGGGAATTTGTGGATAAACCATCCTTGCAAGTGCCCATGGCCAGGTTGGATGGGGCTTGAAGCAACCTGGGAGAGAGGAAGGTGTCCGGGCTGGAACTGGGTGATTTTTAAGGTCCTTCCCCACCCCAACCCATTCCATGATTCCACAATAAATGTCAAAATACACAGGACTCAAGAAGATCTTTGCCTGCTCTCCCCTGCCCTGTGCACATTTCACAGTCAGAACATGGAGTCAGGAGGTTAAATTGGGATTTTCACGCCGTGGATTTACTTGAGTTGGATGTTCTGCCCCCTTGCTTGTCCTCGTACGCTGAGGGTGCCTGGCTGAGCTCTCCACTCCCAAAGGATGTCCAGAAAAACAGATTTCCCACCTCAGTTTGCACAAAGCCTGGAAAGCCACACAGACAAATTGGAAAGAAATACAGGGGGAAGAAAAACCCAAGCTACACAGCCTTGATTCAGATTTCACAGCCCCAATTTTAAGGGAAAGGTGGATCTTTTGCTCCATAATCACAAATTCAGCATTTCCAGCCATGGCTGATCCACGGGAGGCTGCGCTTCAGCCCCTCTTCCCCTCCATCTGCCTCTCCTCCCCTCCAGCCGTGCCCCTGGGATGGCTCTGGCACCCAGAGCCCGGAATAAATGTGTTGTCTCCCTCTGTCTGGGCTGAAGGTGCTCTTGCAGGGGGCTGGAAATATCCACAGCCAGGAATCCATCGCAGCTCCTTCGCTCTGGGCTGACTCCGAGACATCCTGAAAATTTAATGTGATGGGAGAGGCGGGAGGTGCCGCTCCGCCAGGAAATGTCACGGCTGCGCTGGGGACCACGGCAAATGTCACCCCAAAGGACACCTTTGTTTTCCCTCCCATGGAGAGCCGTGGGGAGAGGCAGGAAAAGAGAAAGAAATCAGATTATCTGTGTCAGATGAGGGGTTTGATGTCCCATTCCCCGAAAATGTTTTGTTGGGAGGACAAGTCGATTAATTTGACCAATCCCTCTGTGCTTGGGTAGAGAGGCCTGTGAGGGATGAAGTGCTGGCAGAATTCTCTGGGCTTTTGGGGCTGATTTAGGACAGGATGGGACACAGTTGCTGCAGATGGAAACAGAGCCTGCATAAGGAGCAGAGAGCTCACGTCAGAGAAAAGCCTCTGCGGGGAAATGAGCGGAAGAATCATCCTGAGGGTGAAAAGTGGGGAAGGATGGGGAAAGAAGGGATCTAGCCATGCAAAACCAGCCCTGCTGGCTGCCAAATTTATCTTTAGTCCTGGATTTTATGATTGTAAATCCATGGAATGCTTTGCGTTTAAGGGACCTTAAATCTCATCTCATTCTACCCCCTGCCATGGGCAGGGGCACCTCCCACTATCCTGGGGTGCGCCAAGCCTAATCCAGACTGGCTTTGAACTCCTCAGGAAAGCCCCAGGACAGGGTGTCTTAACCAAATATTCTGCCAAGGCTGCTGCCTCCCTCACCTCTCAGGGATAATCTGGAGTCAGGATCTTGGATTCAGGATCACAATGTGCCACAGCCATAGGAGGAAAAATACATTTACACCCCGCATTAGCACCCAGTGAACCACCTGGAGCTTCCCCCAGGCCGGAGCCAGTCCTGAAATTACTGAGGGAAGCACAGAAACATCCGAGAGGGAAAACTGTGCTGCTTTAAAAAGGTACAAATTTCTCCAAGTGGGGGACTCGGGTTACTGAAGTGTCTGGGAATGCTGCAAACATTTCTCCTGAACGACCTGCAACCTCTTCTGCACGACTTGGAGCTCCTTAGAAGCGTGGTAGGAGATAATTCTCACTCCAAAGGATTCATCTACAACACAGCCAGAGGAGCGAGAGCACATCAATATTTTATATGTGCTCAGACGCCTCGATCCGTGAGGACAGGAAGAGTCTGTTGGCCACTGAGAGCAGGGCAGGAGTTCAGGCCCACGCTCCTGAAGCCAGCAAGGGTTTGGGGCAATTGGCTTTCCCTCAGAATGCCTTATTCCCACAGATTGAGTGCTCTTCCTCAAGGATATGATGTGAATTTAGAGCTTGGAGCAGCTGCACTGGAACGTGAAATGTTATTTATTGTATTAATGCTTTTGCCCGTTACTGCAATTCTGTCTTGTCAAAGCATCTCTGTTGTGTCACAGGTTATGGGAGGTGACAACACATCCCAGAGCCAGGCTGGAGGGCTGAGACATGGACAGATTGTCCCTGGGACATAAAACCAGAGATGGACGCACAGGACAGGTGTCCTTTGCATTTCCCAATCTCAGATGTTTACGGGGCACTAACGGTGCCCGTGGTGAGTGGGACATTCCTGTGTCTCAGAATTATTCTCCCACTTCAGCAGCTGATGGAGCACATTCATTTTTATTCCCAAAGCCAAGGATTCTGTGTTGGGAGAGGCTGCAGAACTGCAACCATGACCAACAGGAAACTTTCAATCCAAGGGGATGGAATTGGCTCCACACTGCCAGAGGGCAGGGGAGATGGGATTTTGGGAAGAGATTCCTCCCTGTGAGGGTGGGGAGGGGCTGGGATGGAATTCCCAGAGCAGCTGTGGCTGCCCCTGGATCCCTGGGTGTGTCCAAGGCCAGGTTGGAGCCACTTGGGCCAGTGGGAGGTGTCCCTGCCCATGGCAGGGGTGGAGCTGGATGGGATTTAAGGTCTTTTCCAACCCAACCCATTGCAGGATTCCATAAGATTTAAAGTGCCTGGAGATCACCCCCATATTTTTGACCCCCTTCCAAACACAAAAAGGGGTTTGACCCACCTGGCTCTACTGGCTGCTCTGCCTGGGGCCATTTCAAGCATTCAGACAGCCAAAATTTGTCCTAAAAAACATCCCTTGTTAAAGGGAACCCAAAGTAGCCCAAACCCTTCCCCAGCAGGGACTCACCCCTCATGCTGAGCCAGGGGCTCACAGGGGGCACAGGCCGTGTGTCCCACATGGAAACATCCTCGGGGTGCTGGGGACACTGAAACCTTGGCACAGCTCCTTCCAATTCACTCCAGACTCTGGAGTTGGGAATTTTAACACAATCCCAAGGAAATGAAGCTTCCAGCAGCTCCACATCCTTCTTATGTGGGAGGCCCAGAGCTGGACACGGTGTTCCATCTTTCTTTTGTCTTTATCTTACCTTTATTTGGATTGCTGTGCTCTGGCAGATCCTGATTTCCAAACCCAGCTTGTCTTGGTTGAAAAACTCACAGGACTCAGAGGAGGAAAAGCCAAAGGGGACATGTCCTGTCCCAAGAATTTATTTGTCCAAGAGTAAACAGCTCCTGCAAGTTCTGTATCACCAAAACAAACAAATTAAAAACTTTAATTTAAAGTTTAAGCCCAGATTTTGCCCGACTCAAGTCCAACTGCAGAACTCAGAGGTTGAGTTCAGAGGCAGATTCTGGACCTGGAGATACCCGAGGCCTGAGCTTTCCTGGTTGCCACCACAGGCCTGTGCTGGAGAGAACAGACGTCCTGACGAGGTCCCCAAGCGTAAAACAAAGTGAGATTTGGATCCAAAACCTGTCTCTGCCATCGTGCCCGTCTGTCACCTGGCTCGGGGCTGGCTCTGAGCAGCCCTTCTGCCAGGGGCTGACGTGTGACTCAGTCCCCAGGCAGCACCCGGGGTAAATAAATAATATTGACTAATTATGATAAAGTGTCAGCTCAGCCATGCTGGCATTTCAGAAACCTGGGAGAGGCTGGGGAGGGCATGGAGCAACTTCCGAATCCCAGGAGCAGCACAAACGGCTCCAAGCCCCAATTTCGGCAGTCGCTTTCTCCATCCCCCACTGGTTTTTGCAGCTGGATCTGCAATGCCTCACAAATCTCCTCTCATCTGCTCCTTTTCTCCTCTGGCTTTCCACTGAGAAGCAATAAACTCCCTTAAAGTGACAGCGGGGCTGGAGTTCTGTGCGGGAAGAGGCTCATCTAAGACTGACAGATGTTCTCAGCCTTCCTGTGCCTTGTCCAGCACATCAATGGATCCACGCTGCCCCTCACCCATGCTCCAGATGGATAATAAGTGTCTCATCCCAGAGAAATGCTCATCTGACAGCTCCAACCCTCCCTGACTGCCAGGAATGATGGGGAAGGGCTCTCAGAGCTGGTTTTCTCTGCTATGTCACAACCAGGGAACTCTCCAGAGCATCCTTTATCTCCCTGTCTGCTCCGAGTCCCACAGGAGGCTTTTCCAGCCCTCACTGCTTTGAGATCTGCCCCGGAACACACCCTAATTCTCTGACTGCCGTCACCTGCTCGGCACCTCATGAGCTCTCTCACCTCAAAGTTGTGTTTCGTGGTGTTTCGAGCCTCCAAATTTATTGTCTGCCATGGGGTGATTCGGAACAGGAATCTCCAGGGAGAGCAACAACATCACCTTCATCCCAGGATATTTATTTTCCTGCCGTACCTACACAGGATCCAGGACATCTTTAAGGGCTCAGGTTCACCATGGATTTATCATGGCTCAGCAGCATCCACGGATCCATCCTGATCAAGGGGGATTTCCAGATCCCACTGCTGCCCTCAGCACCAGCCCCGAGTGATGCTGAGTTTTGTGTCGGATTGAATTTCATCTGGATTTAACACTCGGGGACTACAGCGTTTGTTTTCCCTGTGTTTTACACCTGTGGCATCCTTGTCCATCCACGGAGAGCTGTGCTCCTGCTACAACCCGCTGATGGCACCTCACAGTGGGTTTTCCTTCCTCCTCCTATCAAGCCACCTATGGGAAGGACAATTTTCCTTCCTTATCCTATCAAGCAGCCCATAGGAAGGATTCTTTTCCTTCCTTATCCTATTAATCAGCCCTCTGGAAAGACTGTTTTCCTTCCCTATCCTATCAAGCAGCCCATAGGAAGGGCTATTTTCCTTCCTTATCCTATCACACATCCCTTAGGATTATTGTTTTCCTTCCTCACCATCCCAAGCCGTCCTTAGGAAGGCATTCCCAAGCCAGACTGTTCCAGGGAACTGCAAGCCTGTTGTCTGAGCAAACACGACAACTTTTTTCCCTCCCAGCCTCACTCCAGATAGACAAAAGTCCTATTTCGGGACACGTCAGCCAGAAGGAAGTTCCCTAAAATAACCCCAGCTCCCACAGGAGGTGCTCAGCAGTGGCAAAGCTCCTGCACCGTGGTTCGGGCTGCAGGGATCCATCCTGCCGACACCTTCCCAAAGCTTTTTATTCCAGGATGCCCACGCTCCGACGTCTCGTTGTGTTTTGAGGAAGGTCTGGAGTATTCCTTGCTTTTATTTTTAGGCAGAGGCCGTCCCGAGCTTTCCTTCCCCGTGGGTGGGAGCGGTGTCGGAGCGTCTGGGGTGCCTCTGGTGACAGCTCAGTGGGAGGGGGTGGCAGCCGGGGCCAGGGCTGTTCTCAGCTCCCTTTGGAGCCCCGATGCTGCCGCTGGGTTCCTCCTGCTGCCTCGTGTCCGTGTTTAGCGCTGGGACAGAAGCGATTCCCGATTCCCGATTCCGTTCATGGGTGACAGACGCGCGGAGGTGAAGGCGCCGAGCTGCCGGTGCCGCGTGTGGCAAGAGACTGACGGTGTCCCTGCCCCTCCTGGGTCCCTGCCAGCTCAGGAGA
>VZSE01003621.1:0-229844 GCA_013398275.1 Promerops cafer | reverse complement strand
TGTGTTGAGTTTCCAGCAGATATTTGGCCTGTGGTCTGTGACAGACTCCCAGCAGGATCTCTGCCTTGTTGGCCATCCCTCTGACTGTCACCCACGGGCACTCAGCCTTTTCCCCACTGCCCCTGAGCTCTGTACAGCCAAAACCCTCCCCAGGGTACAGAGCCACCCCTCAGCCTCTCCTTCCCCACCTGTCCCTTCTGAGAGCTTGCAGCCATGCACTGCAGCACTCAGTCATGCCACCACATTTCCATGGGGATAACTACACCACAGCTTCCTGCTGCCAGTGGCTTCCATTGTTTGTTACCCATGCTGGGTAACAGATGCACTTCACCTGGGCTGTCGATGTCACCCACAACACTGGTGTGTCACCCCAAGGTTATCTCTAGCTAGATTGATCTAGTCCCTTTCCCCCTTTAAGCTTGCTCAGTCAGTGCTGCCAGCTCATGGGCTAGAATCCCTGTCCTCCCTTTTATACAGGTGAATCCCACCTGTCTGCAGAAGGCCTGGTGCCATAGAAACTATCCCATGATCAAAACAGCCAAAATTCCTTCAGCAACAGCAGTCTGTAAGAGAGAGTGAGAAGCATGGCCTGGAGGTGCTCCTGATGGCTAGTGATGGGTTTCCTGCTGGATGCAGACAGGAGTGCAACTGGTCCTGTGACAGCCCTGGGAGGGCCACGGCTAGGTGGTTTGTTCCTCAGGAAGCCTTGGCTTGAGTTCCTGCCTTCTATCCTGCCACTGGGCTCCTTACAGCTTGTGCTATGGGCCTCTGATGGGCAGGTGCACCCAGGACAGGATATTACCTGGGAAGTCCCCTCCTGCTGTTGTCACCCTGCGCTTCTTGGTGGGTGTGCATACAAGCTTTGTTGCGTAGCCTAATAAAATCAGTTCAGTAATCAGATATTTGCAACATTCCATACATAAAGAAAGCAAGTACCAACAGAAATTTGATGACAAATTGTCTTTTATCTTTCAACTCACATGCCTGTGAACACCCACATAGCAGTACAGGAAAGTGACTTCTTGCACTGAAGTCTTTCATCTTTGCTTGCAAGAAAGCAAGTAAGGATTACAAAAGAAGGAGGCAATGCTTTCATTTTTTCCAGGGTTACCAGCTCTAGTAAGTCTACCATTAGTTCCTCCATACTGTCTCACTGCTGGTTTTTAAGAATTGACTCTCTTGGCAACATTTACTATTGTCTGAGAAGAAGAGAAAAGTGATTAATAAATATTCAACCTGGGGCAAAATTGTCTACATGACTTATAAACTAGAAAATCTGGGTTGAGCAGGCAAGGTTGATAAAAGACTTAAGATCCATTAAAACAAGATGACATTTGACAAAATCAGTCCCATTGGTCCCTCTAGTCCTACGAAGGAAAACAAAAATCAGTTCTGTTCCCTTCAATTTTTCTTCTGTTTTCTAAGTACCTGAGATAAAAGGAAGGTAGAGATTCCTTGCTTATTTCTTGCTGGCTTTGTAATGGAGATTTTTAATTAATACTTAAATAATTATTTTTAAAATATGTTAAACAGTATTATCTTTGAAAGTAAACATATATTTCCACAGGAGTAACAATGACTTATGTTGAATATGTACTTTTCCATGACGTTACAATAATTCTGCTTCAAGGGTATTTTTTGCAGGATTCTACATATTTAAATTTTTCATACGTAAATGGAAACATATGTCATCATTAAAACAAGGTATCGCATTTTGAGTTCTTAGATAAAAAAAATTAATTTTCAGCAGAATGGACTTCTGTTGTATTAAAGTAAGCCAATTAAACTTCAGGTATACTGCTTTCCAGCCTGCCATTTTTTTTTTCATATTCAAAATTACCTGTGCTCCTGAACATTTCAAGTAAGTACTAGTGTTTCTTTGGAACATCTCATTACCAGTGTAGTTTATCCCATAGGGAAGTATAAATTTAATTTATTCTTTACATTCATTCCTAACTTGCTTGCATACTTGGCATAGGTGAAGCACGTTTACTGTAGGAGTCCTGAATTGAGAACTCTGATTGTTCAAGGCTAAATATAAAGATACTGTATTTTCTGTTTTAAAATCCTCCCAGCGTGCACCCATGCACACATACACACACTCACATGTCTTATCTGGGAGGTTTTGGTTCATAGCATTTTTGTACTTCTAGAATGTCTCAGCTTCCAAAGACAGTGCCCCTCCCTGCAGATTATGGATCATAGATCCATGGGGGGGTTGGATTAGATGATCTTTGAAAGTACTTTCCAGTCTAAACCATCCTCTGATTCTATGATTATTCATTTACCTTCATAGATTTTTGCACAAAAACCTCGATGCTGCAAATCTGGTGTAGTTCAGTCTTAACTCTCATGATTGATGATCCCATTAGCACTGGTTAGCTTTCAATGACAGTGCCTTGACAGTGGTAACAATTGTTTCCTAGCAGCTTAACTTAGTGATAAGGCCTTTAGTACTTTTACAAAACATAATGTCTATAATAAATCTTTATGTTTAAATACAAATTCTGCTTTCCATATGCTGATCGATTTTGTGACATATTGGTTCTACTGTAATGTGGCATTACACACGTATCACTAAGACACTTGAGTGTGCAGCTCCCATGTTGATAGCTCTTCTGTCATCTTTCAGATGATAACAGTATTTTCTGCAGCCTTTACTGAAGCACAGCTGATTGGAAAAGGTAGCAGCACAGGAAATGTGAGTCCACATAGTCTGATTGTGGACAGTAGTTCATTCTGACCCTGTTCACTAAGCAGCCATACAGGGGAGACTCTTAAGAGTCAGATGCCTAGCAGCTGGAAGACACAGATGGATACACATCAGGCTACATGAGGTCTGCTTTGAGGCTGACCCTGAAGAAAACATGATCAGGAAGGGTATTAAATAGCAGAAGCAAACCAAGGAATGCCCAGTTTCCTCCATTGCCATTTTCCCCAGCATACTGTGATGGAAACTCAGCAGCCAGCCAGAGGCACCATGTGAGGAGTTAATATGGGAGAGACAGATGTTGTGTTCAAGTGGAAGTTTAGCATGGGGTTACCACTTCACAAAATACGAATAAATATGATAATGGCGAGGGGACTCATGACCACAATGTTGCTATTCTGCTTGTTATGTTGTAAACAGTCTCTTGAGCTACTTAATCAAACAGCTATGTTATTCTTCCACTTACTTATGGCAACTCACCATGATTTCTTGAATTTAGGAGCGATATCTCTTTTTGTCAATATATTTGATGGTGCTTTTGGGGATTTTAAAACCACTAATGTATAGATGCCCAGCAAGATGAACAATATTATGCTTTCAAATTCATACTAAGTGGACATAAACAAAAATTTAAAGAACATTTTTTAAAGTAAAGGATTGTACATGCTCTGTCTGTAATGCACAGATTTTGATCTTAAAATTTAATGAACATTTGATGTTTTTTTCATGCATCTAAAAAGCAGTTATTTTTTGCTTAAAGATAAGATAACAGAAGTTACTGCAACCAATAGTTGCTGTAATATGTGAAATCTATATATATAGTGGACAATAAGCTATTTTTCCCACACTTCCAGAAATTAAAAACAATGTGCTCAGAGCTGCATAATTAACCAAAGCTAGACTGTAGTATTCAAAGGCAAACCACATTCTGTCAATACAAACCACAAGGGCCTTGAATGTATCTGGTCTCAGGATAATCTTTTAAGTGCACTCATAGGTTAATCAGTAATGATGTGAGCAGGATACTCTGGAAACAGGCACATGCAGTGCTTTGGAAGGCATTAAATGCTGAAGAGGTGAAGAGATGGAGCAAAGTACAACTGGGCAATGCTTCACAGGTAAACTTGTATTCAGAGGACAATGCTTTTACAGGATATATTTAACCCTTGGATGTATAACCAACCCAGGCTTACAAAACATCTGTATTTACAGATGAACTAGCGTGATTTGTAGGTGTTTTCATTTGGGACTTTAGTTTGGGCATCTTTGTAACTGAACCTGCCAAAAAGGCCAGATTCAAAGCTCTGATGTGAACTACAGTGATAAACATGTGAATGTGTTTGATGTAATAATACGATTTCTGAAAACAGTGACTTCACATAGACAAGACCAGACATTATAGAGTCTATAATGTTAGTTTATTCTTACAGATTTTTGTTTTCCATAGAAAAGATGTAGAATCTGATAGTCCATAGTAATTCAAAGAAATAGGATTTTATTAAATTTTGGAGAAAATCTTTTAAATTCCTTATGAGCTCTGTCTTATCTTATGCTGATTTGATTTTCTGGGGTTTTTTTGCCTTTTTTTTTTGTTTGTTTGGTTTGGTTTGGTTTTGTTTTCTGTGTGTGTGGTTTTCTTTGTTTTCTTTTCTTTGTTTTTTTTTTTTGTTGGTTTTTTTGTTTGTTTGTTTGTTTTTAAAGATACTGTTTTTCCTACTGGAAGATAAATGTGAAATTAAAAATCAAGGTGAAATCTACTTTTTGTCACCATCATGCTTGGCATTCATTAGAAAATTGATGAGATTCTCTCTGGAAAATTTGTTACAAGGAAATACATCCAAGAAGCTTTTAACTTATGACCTAGCAAAGAAATATCAATGGAAAATAACGTATTCATTGCCAAGATGCAGTTGGTAAACACAGGCTGGAGAAATGTGAAGCACCTTAATTGCTTTATGCATTTCAGAGACCACAGAACAATTTAAATATCTACTTGTGTACCATGACTTACAATCCTATGGAGACATTTTCTAAAGAAAAAGCTAGATATAAAAACAAGCAACTCTCATAAAACTGTCCTGGTGTTTACTTCCTCCCTGTTTTACAAATGTTTATCAAAAGTGACTGAAGGAAAGCTTTTCCATTTGAATAGTGACTGAACTAATACCCTGCCAGCTATGCTTGGTTTCTTGAGAGAACAATAAAGGTATGTGGGAAAAAAATCAGTATAGATCCTTTAAGGCATAAAACATTCATTGTGTGTTGTACGATGTGCATTTATGTATCAGGTCTCTACTGAATGAGAGACCTGACCGTGTACCTTGTACTACCAGCAACCTGTCTGCCACAAATCTGACTTTTGGACATCAGATCCCAGAGCACCTATTTCTTTTGTGATCACTGACAAGGGTCAGGCCATCCACACTGCAATAATAATCCCTCCTTTAATTTCGTCTAGAAAAAATGAGCTAAAACTTTATCCATACTTTCATGGAGACGTGGACAAGATAGATAGGAACCCAAGAAGGATTTTCTATCGGAGAAAGGGAAACAGTGTGAGAAGGAGCCTGGGGTATGTTGTCTCTGAAAGTGCTCAGTAGTGAATGTTCTAAGCCTTCATCTAACAGCTGTGGTTAAAAGGTGATTTGAGGTAAAACTTTGGCTGCAAACCTCGCTGGAAAAAAAAAATTAATATTTAAAGAGGCTTAAGTTATTCCCCTGTTTCAGGTGGAGACAATTAATACTCTTGTGTTTTGCATTTGCAGACCTCTTTTTGCTAAGAAGCTCTTTCACTCAGAAATATCTCGCTGCATTAAGTAAGAGCTTTGTCTTGACCCTTATCCGGGATAACTTCTTGACACAGAATCAGTCAAACACCTGAATGTTTTCAGCAAGGGAGTTCTGGTGATATGCTCATACCAAAGGCACATGTGACAAATAGGTGGTGTTTTGAGGGACTGGTACAGAGCACATGGTCTTCAGTGGCTAAAGAATGGAATCTGCAAATTAAAAGTGAGTTTTTGCTAATGTGAGAACTGAACACAGAAATATTTAGACATTAATTGTTGTTGCTTTGTATTATTAATAGTTTTCTAGTGGTAACAATTAAGGACTACTTGGCACAAAAGTCACAAAATTCCCATGACTTTGTTATTTTAACAATTCCTAGTAAAGCTGATACATACTATTCCAAGAAAGGCCAGATACTTCTTTTGTTTTAGGAGAAATGTATCAAGCAGGTGGCTATTTTTAGTATTCAGTAACAGGCTGTATTTACACTGAAATAAGAATAGCATGTTTCAGGGAGGTTTCAAGCATCCGCTGATGAATACAGTTAAAGAAGTGGGAGGTCTTAGGGGTATTTCAGAAGATTATCTTGAGTTCTGCTACATTTCAGCTTAAAATTGTAGAATTATAGAATATCCTGGGTTGGAAGGAACCCATCAGGATCATCAAGTCCCACTCCTGGCCCTGCACAGGACACCCCAAGAATCACACCCTGTGCCTGAGAGCATTATTCAAACACTTCATGAACTCTGTCATGCGTGGTGCTGTGACCGCTTCTTTGAGGAGCCTATTCCATTGCTCAACAACCTTCTGGGTGAAAAACCTTTTCCTGACATCCCACCTAAACCTCCCCTGTTTCAGCTTCATGCCATTTCCATGAGTCCTGTCACTGGTCACAAGAGTGAAGAGACTGGTGCTTGTCTGTCCCTGTGAGGATGTTGCAGACTGCAATGAGGTCTCAGTCTCCTCCAGGCTGAACAGACCAAGTGACCTCAGCCACTCCTCATAAGGCTTCTCCTCCAGACCCTTCACCATCTTCATGGCCCCGCTTTGGACACTCTCTAACAGCTTTATGTCTTTTTTATATTGTGACACCCAAAACTGCCCCCGCCCCAGTGCAGAGCAGAGCAGGACAATCCCCTCCCTTGCCTGGCTGGTGATGCTGTGCCTGATGCACCCCAGGACACAGCTGGCCCTCCTGGCTGCCAGGGCACTGCTGACTCACATTCAACTTGCCACTGACCAGGACCCCCAGGTCCATTTCCACAGTGCTGCTCTCCAGCCTCTTGTTGCCCAGTCCATACACACATCCAGGGTTGCACCATCCCAGGTGCAGAATCCTTGTTAAATTTCATATGGTTGGTGATTTCCCAGCCCTGTAATTTGTCCAGGTCTCTCTGCAGGGCCCCTCTGCCCTCATGGGAATTGAAAGCTACTCCCAATTGAATGTCACCAGCAAACTGACTTAGTATTCCTTCCAGTCCTGCATCCAGGTCATTTATGAAGATGTTAAAGAGAAGTGGCCCAAGGACAGAGCCCTGTGGAAGCCCACTAGTGACAGATCACCAGTCTGATGTCACCCCATTAACTGTAGCCCTTTGTGCCTGACCCATGAGCCAGCTGCTCACCCACCACAAGATGTGTTGTAATTCCAGAACTTCTAATAATTTATAGAATTTATATTCTTGTGAGATTGTTGTTTTTAGGTTTTAGTTGTTCTTTTGTTTGTTTGTATTTTGGGGGCTTTCTTTGTTTGTTTTTTTTTTTTTTTTTACTTTTCCCTTCTGCACACTAAGCTAATAAATACACAGAACAAATTAATTTTTTTCCCCATTTGAAATGGAATTTTTTTTACATCGTGAAAACTTTTGCTGGACATGACTTCAGAAATGACTATGAGATAGGACTTTATTCAGTGTATATATAGTCTGTGATGGATGCCCAAACAAAATGTCAAATGCCTGAATTCCGAAATGATTGTATTGACTACTTGTAAATAAAAATACTTTTACAGTTCTATATATAACTCTGAAAGTGTCTTCTGTGAAATGGAAAATTCTAGGTCTTAAGTGAGCTTGAGGTAGGGAGGGGCACTCTGAATGAAGTGAGAAAGGCTTAGATACACACATGCGTTTTTTCTGCATGGCTTCAATGCTCCTGAAAGCAAGAAAATAATAGCAATGGCTTTGATTGGAAATGGTGCAAGCAACCACTCTGAAATTCTCCCCATGCAACTCGCCTAATGCACCTCGGTGCTGGCTTGTGATATCCCTCACGGTTCTTGTTCTGGACCTTTCTTGAGCAGAGGCTGCCAAGTGTGTAGCCTTGTGCCAAATTACATGGTGGTTTTCAGATGTGTGCAAACTGTGCCAAAGAGAAATTTATACGAATAAATGAATCAGATGTTGAGATGTTGTTAGAAATAAAATAGAACCATTTATATGCTGAGTTTATTTCTCAAGTTGCTTTGAAACGCAAGTCTAAACAATCCAACTCTTGTTAAAATGCTGGGGTTTGAGCTCTTTTCCAGATATAGAACAGACTTAGCTGAGAAGTTGGTTAGTTAGTGTGCATAGTAGCAACCTCAGGAAATATTTGCAAAGAGCCAAATGTGGAACATCTGATGCAGTGGAACAACATTTTCCAAACTTTTAAGGGTTCCCTTCTTGGAGCTTGTTCTGTTCAGCACACAAAATGACAGAGTGATTGGTGTTCCCATGTAAACCACGTGTTGCTAGATCCCACAGTAGGACATATGTGTGGATGTAAGACCGGAAACTTCCAGTTTTAGGTTCAGCCACTGCCACATAGCATCAGATCATAACAAAAATATTTTTAACATGGTAACTGCATACACTAACTAGTTTCTAGTTCCTGTTGCTCTGGAGCTAGCATTGATGAGAGGGAAAGAAATGACCTGGTCACCAGGTTATAAGTGCTTATAAACCCTTCAGGTAGAATCTTTGAAAGTGCCTAGCCATGGCCTTTCTTTGCCCCTGTGACAGGGGCAGAAATAAGGATCAGAAATAAGCCAATGCAGGTAACGCTATCCTTGACATGTTTTGTAGCAGAACTTGCATCTCATATGACCCCTTGCTATTCCTCTTTTCTCCTCTCTACTTGGTAGTCCATTTTAATTCAATTACTCTCCACACTGGTTAGCCAGGAATATTCAGTGACTAAAGGCACTTTTGTTACTTCATCATTATAAAAACTTGATGATTTTAGGAAATGTAGGACAAATGTATTCAATTTCAGAAGCTATCTGAACATCACGGCATCATACCAACTAATCCAACAAAAATACGTGAGTTTTGTTAGCATAAGCATTAAAAAAGGGATGATTGATCAGAGCAATCTAGTATACAAAATGGTCTAGAAATCTTACAAATGTAGTGAGATATTTTTATCAGGTTGCTAGTGTATCTTGCTTTCAACCTAGCTGGTAGCATGACAGCAAGAACAATATTTTTTTTGTCTTTTCTTTTTGGTTGTCTGATTGCTTTTCTTCTCACCAAAACTAATACTAAAAGGGGTAAAATAAAATATGCACTTAAACGTTTTGGAAATGTACGGTTTAAATGCACCTTTTTCTGTATGCTCAGGTCTGGGCTTTTTGATGGGATGATAAGAAAGAATATAATGGCAAAATTCCCCCTTTGATCTAAAACTGAAGGCTCGGATTCTGTTCTTGGTTATAGCACAGCAAGACTTGGCTGGTATTAGTTAGTGAATTTTCACTTATATCATACACAAGTATCATTCATAGTCAATTTAGAATCTTGCATGGAGACTTTCTTGTATTTTGTGCCAAACAGTAACATTATAATACATGGAGACTAAAACTAAAAAAATTTTAACTCTACTTTAGAACTAGCCTAACATCTCACTCTGACCTGAGGGAAATACCAAATCTAGAAATTTTTACAGAATTCTGGAAGAAGTTACAGAAGAATTTAATGTTACCAAGGAATTAATATATGCAGCAATACAGTTCTTCAATGACAAACTAGACAAACATGCATCACCATTCCTGGTCATAATTTTCCCAGTTTTTGACTAATTACCTTACTTTAAAATGGCTGGAGTCAGAAAAGAGTACCTGAACTCTAGGGATATTGTGATCTGAACCTGTAATCTGGGCTGGAACATAATCATAGCTTTGGAAAGAAAGAAAATGTGAAGAAGTATAGATCCTGATCCAAGCATCTTGTCTTAGACTTCTCATTGGTTTTTTGCCTGTGGGTTCACTGCTGAAGGGTACTGGCTGGGTTTTTTCCAAGCAGATAGTTAAATAGAGACTTCTACTCGTCTTTATTTGGATATTTAATGGAACTTCTTGATATATAACTTTGTTAGAAATCATTTTGGGAGAGAATTTCAGCATTTTTCTAGTGAAACAGCATACTTTTCAGTGACTGTAGTGTTTTCCTTTTTTGTATGAATCGTTAATTGCTAAGGCAGATGCAGTAAGTTTTTAAACATGGAATTATATTGCTTTCATTAACTTAAATAACATTAAGGGATAAGAACTTATGCCTTAGGATTAAGGCATAACCCTGCAAAGTTCAGTTGCCATGACAACTACTGTGTGTCTGTCTTTTTAATGCAAAGGAGATGCTGCTAATGATTATTTCAACTTTTTCAAGAGACTTTTTTTATTTTTCTTTTCTGAACTACAGACACCATAACAATGAATTCAACACTGTCTCAGCTGGTAAAAGAGTAATATGGAGTACTGACATATTTGTCACTTCTAACATGGAAGACTACAGAGCAGACAACAGTGACCTAGTTACAAGATGTGTTATAGAAAATCAAACTGAAAATGGAGGAAAGTAATATCACAGGCCACTCTTAATGTAAGTGACTCTTTCTGCAAATAACAAGATTTTTCAACTTACAACGCTAAAATTTTTCATCAATGACAACAGAAAGAGATGAATTAGATAATCTCAGTGGAATAGCAGAGCAAAATTATTTTTGAAAAGCATTTAAGAATATGCTTTTCCTCCTTTTCTCCTTTCTTACTTTGCTGATGAGCTAGTAGATTCAAATTTAAGCTAACCAGCAGGTGGTAGCAGTGTTTAAGAGTTCTAGAACTGGTATATAAATTATGAAAGTTACTAATACATAGAGAAAATATTTCAGAGTACAGACCACACAGTCAATGCCTCTGCAAGTTCATGGCAAGGTTCTTCCATCTTTATTGATGAGGTATGGACATTTAGTTGACATCTTTCAGACATTTAAAAGATTATTTCATGTGCAGGGTAATAGGCAGATGAGACTAATACGTTGTGGTGAGGGGTTCTGTGGTTTTTGTGTTTGTGGGATTTGTTGTTTTGGGTTTTTTTCTGGTTTGGTTTGGGTTTTTTGGCAGGAGATGAAGTGTTAGCCTAGTATTTAAACTTCACTCATTTCACTGCCATTTCCTCTGCGTCTGTAAAACATAGAAAGGTTTTGACAGTGTTCACATCAGAGGTTGTATTCTTTATTTCATATTCACTCCAATTCCACTTCATTTCAGCCTTATTCTTTTATTTTGTTTGGCTTCTTTTATTACAGTCATTAAAGTGAGTGGAAGAAATACACCCCATGCAACCATGTCTTTGCAATTCCTTTTGTTATTTAACATAAATAATTTCAAGCAATATGAGAAGCCTGGTTGTTGTAACACGCACAAACAATTTTTATAACAGGAGAACTTTTCTGTAATAGGATAGTTTGGGTCATGATACGTGCAGTCTCTAGTAATGCCTGAAAATTTTCTGAAAAATGCCTGAGGCAGGCATCTGTTAATGAAAATTTTGTGGTATCAACACTGTAGCAAGGTACCTGTTCTTGAGTAAGTGACCCTAATTAAATAAGAACTTTTGATCCATACTAGACAATCAGTAACAACAGCATGGTTGTGTTGAAATTACTGATGCATATAGTCAACCAGTAAGTAGAGGGAAAAAAGAATATCTTCCCAGACCTCAGTTTTAAGAGGTTACAATTAATGCCTTCAAATTATACTTAAGGGCCCTTCAACAACTGCCCACATTCACATGAATACTAACAAGAAGTGAAATATACTAGGCATAAATGATATATCAGGTCTTGTCTTTTGTATTTAAGGCATATTCATTGCTCTTCTCCATAATAGGCAACTCAAAAAATCTCAAAATGGGAAGGGAAAGCATGACTGATAGGATATAATTATGACAGAAATGGAAAACTACTTACACTGTAAAATAGTTCCAGTAACCTATTTTGTACTCCGTACTCCCTCTGATTTTAGAGGGGAGAAAAAAAAAAAATAGAGAGTCACGCAGTAAGAAAGAAGGAAATGTATCTGAGTCACAAGTTTGAAAAAGAGAATGATTTGATCATAACATACCATCTAAATACAGCCATGGCAGGCTACTGCAATAGATCAGCAGACAAAAGGGCCTTGAAACAATTACATAATCAGAGAATCACAGAATATGCTGTGTTGGAAGGACCCTCAAGGATCATAGAGGTCGCCTCTTAGCCTTGCACAACCACATTTTTGTGAATCCAACTTCCTCTCTACTATTTACTCTGGTAATTTATGTAAAATGTTTTATTTCTTCAGGTTGCATCCTTTTCTATTTCTCTTCAATAAATGCTTTGTAATAAATTGATTTTTTTATTCAAGAAATTGCCTAGATGTATGTTGCCAATAATGTTTTATTTTCTTGCATGAATTTAGTTATGAGTGGTGCTACTAAAACTTCTTTTACTGTCTTGTATCCATTAACAGTAGAAAGAATAGAAAAATGCAGTTGTTTGAAAATATAAAAACAAAAACTAATATTTAGGATAGAATTTAGTTTAATATTTGCTTCAACATACAAGTTCATAGGTTGTCCTTAAACTTGCAAGTGTAGGCAGTTGCTAAACTAAGTCATTCATAAATTACCATGTGTTACCTGTGCTAAGTTGTTAAGAATTCAGTGGCAAGTAGACCAGAAAACCTTTGCTGATTTTTCCTCAGTAAGTGGGTGCAATTCAGTTGCCTAAAAGCTACAGGGTTGCATCAGCACACCATGTCTGATGTATTTCACTGGCTTTTCCACACAAGTGCAAAAAGAAACACAAATTTTTTATAGACTGCATTGTTAATTTTCTTAATATAGTCCTCAAGTGGGCTTTTTCATGCTTATTACTTAAACTGTTTAGTCATTTGATGCTTTCTGGTTTTCAAGTTGTAAATTTCTGGAATGAGAAGTAGGCTTTGACACGTGGTCTTTCATTTCCATTTATTTCAGCTAGAATTCTTTCATAATTTATAGATATCTTTCATATCAATACTTGCTTCATAAAACTCTTTAACTTGCTGATATTACCTGATATTAACTATTTAACAAGTAATATATTACACAATAATAAATAATTTTCACATTCACTTTGCAGAAAGAATCATACGTATGACTAGAAGTCTTCAGTACTTGACATGGTTTATTATCTATTTCAGCTGTGCCTCACTTGTACTCATAAATACGTTGCACTGCCAGCTGGTAAGCAATTCTGAGCACTCTTATTTTCATCTTGTGTAACAGTCTTGTACTTTAGGTAGTGTTAAGAAAACTTCTTCCCAGAGGACAGACATTTGCAACAGCTGTCTTAAGTGTTTGGCTAATTCACTATTTCTATACTTCTGTGAAAATACTTAATCCCTCCCTACATTTTTTTACCTATCAGCAGCCCCCACTGTGAGCATTCCTCCCAGCAGTGTGTTCTACAGTGACTAAGCAAAGTTAGGAAAGCCACACTGACACTCCCTCTTGAGCAGAATACGACCATCTTGTTTGAGGTTTTCTTTTACATTCCTGCCATAGCTTCTTCTTCCTGAAAGGCTGAGTGAATTTCTGTGCAGTAAACATACCAGGTATTGCCAAAACTTTTAGTCCATATGATAGCTGTCTTACTAAGGTAAAAGTTAGGGCTCACTTGTCATTTTGAATATGGAAAAATACTCTTCCTTACTTTTTTTTTTAACCAATTTTCATGCATGTAGGAGATGATTACCCTCCTGGGTGAATGGGATATCGAGATGCTAAGATTCAAGGAAGATAACATGACCTGTTTATTGTATTGGTCCCTAGGAAAGGAATCCAAGGACATACAGTAACATGAAAAAATTGCAGTGTTTGTCCAACTGACCTGACTTCTCACCAGGCACTGATTATCCTAAGAAAAACAAGCTGTGAATAATCAAGTGCCTTGTTTCTGTGATGTAGCACCTGGACTTGTTTAAGGAAGGGATGTCATGCTTACAGACAGCCTAAGGAAGCTTACTGGATGCTGCAGGTGGTGCAGTCAGTCTGTGCATGCCATTTGGTTTTTACAGGATTGATTTGTGGATGAATCAGCCATAAAAATAATTTCACAGATTTCATAACTGATGGCAGTACAAATTACTGAGTAAAACTGAAGCAGTTGAAACACTTTCAAAATGAATCTCACAAGTTGCTTATTTACTTTTCAGAGTATAAAACTGAGAACTCTGGAAAAGGATCAATCTCCTCTCCAGTAACCACCCACACTGTCCCTCAAGCTCTGTGCTATCATGACCTGTTACTTCACTTCCTTTTGCTGGTATCACCATCTAAATATGATTTACATGTGTAAATTGGCAGAACCTTTTTCAGTAATTTAACTCTGTCATTCTGGATAACCTCTCCACTTTCTTGGTTAGATTACTTGCAATGACTGTAACATGAAGTACAAATCAGCAGTAATCAGTTAGTAAGCTTGCCCTGTTTTTGCATACATCTGCTGCTGCTTATTGTTGACACTGGGAAATGCACACAGTTTTCTCTATTGAAGAATGCAATTGATAATTCCAAAGCAATGGATAATATTGATAAACAAAATTCTACAAACTAGAAAAAAGAATGGAGGAATACATGCTATATTTTGGCTTAGCAATAGTTTTGTTGATTCCCTGATTTTTTTTATTTGGTTTTGATGGTTGTTTGGGTTTTTTTCCTGTCAGAGTTTAAGTCCAGGGAATGTCTCTGTACTTGTTGCAAAACAATGGTATGGGAGTATTACTGGGCCAAGATTTTCATTAGAATGAACATTAGGAAAAAATATTTAAAAATATCAGTGCATGTAGATGACAAACTATTTCAGTATATTTTAAAAATGCTTTTTATTTAGCCAGTTTATGTCTATGAAAATGCTGCAGGCATGTTCACAAGTGTTTCTTTCTATTGTTTTCTTTTGGGTGGAGGGCTGGGGGATTCAATTTTGTTCTACATTACTGTTTCCAGTGTGCTTTTGTTTCCAACAGTAAATCAATTCCTGCAGCATATGATCTTCCCCAGTGTGGTTAAGCTTCAAGTCAGACTAGAACAGGAAACCACTCATAATCTTACTTGATAGTAATGATCTGTTCAGCAGAAAGATCAAATGCCTACCAGATCTATCACAGCTTTTCCCTTCCAATGAGACATTGCTAATAACTCTATTAAGGGACCTTGCAGATTGTCAAAACTTCCCAAAGTCTTGATTTGAGTCTTGTTCAAAAGATCCCATTGAATGGAATAATTTCTGTTCCTCTTTGGGGGACCTTGTCCATGACATTATTTTTCACCTGCCTTGGCTGATGTTTAAGTACACATACCCAAATAAACACAGCATATAAATGTATTTACACACACATACATATGTGCACATATACACATGTGGGTATCTATATACACACAAATATATACAAATAAATATATCTGTGTCTAAACACATATGAAACACTTCTACCTGTAAGAAATTATAAGTTTACAAGGGTGATAGACTCTCATAACCAAGTGAGAGGTCTCATAACCTTTCAGACCTTGACCTGAAATTTATAACTTTACTTTCAGATACTGTCCTCCAGCATGCTTATTCTCTCTTTCATTTTGGTTTATATCTAATAAACATATATGGGTTTTTCCCCAATTTTCCCCCCTCAAAATCTGAGTAATGGTGGAGTAAAATTTTAAAAACCATATGTGAAACTGTGCTCAAGGCAGCTATGTTGACAGTGTGCTAGTAATGACGACTGGCATTTTGGCATTACCCAGTACTGTTTCCTTCTGGCTCATGCTTCTGTAGTTTGTGTAATGTCATGTGCAACTTTACCAAAAGCTTTTCTAGACAAACCTGATACGTGTGATTAGTGCTTTCCTTTGCTCAGGAGGCTATTAGGCTGTTGGAGGAAGAAAAGAGATTGCCTTGGCATGATTTGGTTTTTGATGGAGTTTGCAATTTGGCTTGTTCTCGTTTTGTTGTATTTGAAAGATTGACATTCATTTACTTGCTTCATGTTTACTCACTCCTCCCTCTGGCCTCATGGACGTTAAACTCAGGGCTGTGTGTGTATCTCCAGAGGTCATCTGAGCCAAGCCTCCTAATTCACCCAATACAGCGAGGCCCCCTCAACAACCCATCAAGGCTGCTCCCTAATTCAGTGGGGCCACAGTCAGTTGCTGTGGTATCCTGACAGTTTTTTTTAGAATCTCTAAGAAGGGAGACTCCACAACATCCCCAGGAAACCTATTCCCTTTGCAATTATTAAGCCTGTTGTGGGAAATACTTACTTGGCAAAAATAAAGTGAATGAGAATGATCTCATTCTTCACCTGGCAAACAGCAGCTGTACGAGATATCACCTCTACCTGTCTCCTTTTCAATCCTTTCTTTTCTTTCCATATTTAGTTTGCGATAGGAGTTTTGACAGATGTGAAAAGTTGAGTTAAAATAATGAAGCTGAGTTAACTTTAGGTCATAATTCTAGCTAGAAGAAAACATGTTAGGATCATATTTAGAATCCCCAAATTGCTGCTACTGCTGCTGCCAGCAACTCCACTGTTTTATCTATCTGCTTCCAAGCACTCCATCTGTGGTTAGTGGAGTACATGGAGGGCAACAACTTTTCCTCCTTTTTATGTAGAAAACAAGGCTTATCATATGTCCTTGGGAATGGTGTTCTGATCATCAAGCCATAGGATGTTTCTAAATAGTTTTTTTGTCTCAATTCTATTTTCATTACATCATTTTGGATATCCAGTCATGAATAAATGCCCTGAACAACAACTACTCTGAAGTTGTTACTCAATTATTGTTTTTATTGAATATCTGATAAAATATTTGGTATCATCAAACTAACTGCAAGAGTGTTAAAATCCTCTGTAATGCAAAAATGAAATTTCCTGTGAGGAAAGGCATCCCCAGGTGCTCTTTCTCCTCTCTCTCTGCTGGAGAGGTCAGATTAGTAGTTAGGACTCCCTGACTGCAGTGAAAATCTCCAGCTGAAGATCAGATGTTTTTGGCTGTGAGAAGGAAGAACTGGACTTAGTAGAGATCACAGGATGCTAGTAGAAATTGAAAACAACTTGCTTTCTGAAGTTTATTGCTGTGGCACTTAAACCTTACTCCTTCAAAAATAACATGAAGAAAAGTAATTTTAGAATTAAATTTTAAAAGAAAGTGCTATAAAAACTTATTTATTTGAAAAGAATATATTAATTGTCCTAGCATTTTTGCTCACTGAATTATACTTAGGCAGTTTAAGGGTATGAAATATGCAGCATACATTCAAGCAGAGCATAATTTAGGATTTTGTCATCTGTGCCTAAATGTCTAGACCGGGTATCTTGTTCAGTTCAGCAGCAGGCCAGCTATTACAGTATACCAACTACCCTACAACCACTTGGAGTTTGGACAGATTTAAAAAATACTAATGGTATTTGCTTTTCTATTCTGAAAAGTGATTCATTAGCTCTTTTTTATGTTGAAAGTATCTTGCCTGGGTAGAGTACATGATTAACAATTGAGATTGTTAACATTTGTCCCTGGCTCTTGACATTATTTGTTGCATTGTAAATCACTTTCTCATCTTTCAAAATGCATACCACAACTTTTAACTACTTTTCAGAATATACTACTGATACCTGTAAAACTATTTGATACCATTCAATATGCAGTATTAAAAGTAACAAAAACTCTTTCTAGATATGAGAAGTTTCAGATGCAAATCCAAACATAACTGTATTGAAACCACCTGTCCTTTATCAATAATATTGTATACTTACATTTTCTTAAATCTGGGACAATAATAAAAGAAGCCATTAGTTACTTTACTTGGAGTAGATAGACATGATGCTTCTTCCCTTTTTCTTTGGAATGGAATTTTATTTGTGTCAGTGGAAATCCCACATGTAGTTCCAAGATTAAGGAATGAAAGTTGCCTTTTAAAAAAGTATTACCTGGAAAATATTCATATTATTTTGAGCGCTGGGTACTCCTCCCTGATTTTCACTACCTCTGGACTTGTTGCCTTTTATTGAACTTATGTTCAATGTCATGCCAGTTGCAAAAATTAGGAAACACTGAGCATTGTTTATGTATTAGTTCTGTCAGGAACTGTCAGGTGAATGTTACTCCTTTAAATAGATGATTTGAAATACAGGAATACAGCATAATATCTTGGTCTTTCTATGATATTAGCTCTCACATATAAAATGTTACAGACAGACACATTCTGTTCAGCTTGTATTAAAGACAACATGCATAAATGTTAAGAAGAAGAGACAATGGATAAAATGGAAATAGTATAAGTAACTTCAGAGTGTAAAAGACATAATGTCCACATCCATTTTTAAAAATCTGTTTATAGATAAATATAGTCAAATATGCTAAAACTCTGAGAATAATTGGCCCTATAAAGTTCCTTTCTTGCTTGCAGAAATAAGGTTTTCCAAAGGTAATAAGATTACCTGTCCTTGTCTTTGAATTACCTAGAAGGGAGTTAGTGGTATCAGTCTTAAAAGTGCTGACATAAAAACACTTAGTTTCCAATGCATCCCTGGAGGTCACACAGTACTTTCTCTGCACTGCCTGAGGAGTTAATTTTACTGAAATATAACAGTCTAAATGAGGGAAACACAATTGCAACACAGCCCTTTGGCCGCATCAGAGTGATCACTGTGCTGAAGTAACAGGCCCATTTGATTATAAGTGTTCAAAGCTGAAGGCTGAAACCTACAGTCTTTTGAGATATGAGCCTGGGACCACACTCACGATTAAAATAACACGGTATATACAAGGAGTAATTTGGTTTATTTTACCAGACCCAGAACAGAAATGAGGTCTTCATATCAATACAGAGGTGATGCACTTTTGATCTTAAACTCCCTGCAGAATCCCAGCATCCTTTAGTCTTCTGCTTTTCAGATGAGATCAACACCTCAGAATTTCCTGTGGCTCTGTGTCTTCCCGCTAGATGTGTGCAGAAAGCATGCGTGCAAAATTTGACATGTTGACAAAACCCAGAAACGAGCATTCAGAATTATTTTAATTATTTTTCTATCACTGTAAATTCTGCTTTTAGCCAGGAAGAAGGTCTGGCAGAACTAGAGAACAGAAGTAGATGATTCATCAGAGTGATCCCACCAGAAAACCTTGGCAAAACACAGTTGGGTTACAGGGAATGATCAGCTTCTTATGTGATTAATTTTAAAACTTCAAAATTGGCCTATGCAGGAGATGTTATCTTAGTTTCTGGATCTGGTAAGAAATGAAGTTGTTTATGTAGGGAAAGCTAAATAAATATTAGGAAAACTGGAAGAAAGCATCCAAAGAAATAATTTCTGATTCTTTATAGGAGATAGTAAACACAATTCTAAAGCTGTCATTAGTATTTCTATGAAAAAGCCATATGTTGAGAAAAAAAATTAGCCTCCAATCTATGAAAAATGGTTCTTTTTCTGCCTTACCTGTAAATTACAGGAGAGATTTAAAAGATTCAGCTTTCAGTAACAAAATCATTACCAGGTAATTAGCTTAGAATATCAACTGAAATGCAGAACAAATTAATTTCTTTTAAAATAATGAATTAGTGGCATTTGAGAGGTGAAAATACTGTAATTTCAGGTTTTGTATTAACAAAATTAATTATTTTATTTAATTATTAATTAATTATTTGTTAATTAAGATGTCAGAAATGCTAAATTTGTATTGTGCAACCCTATTACTTCCATGTGACAGCTAAAGGTACTTTAATGATAAATATAACACAGTATTTAATTTTGTAATTAATCATAAATGGATTATTTAATCTGTTTTTCTATAATTAAATGAGGATATGTAAGAGCTGTTCTATTCTAATAATGGCATGCCATACCAAAGAAAAAGTCATCTGAGCTATTGTGTCACTTCAGAGTGACCGTACTCTACTTGCTATAACGTCAAAGTATCTGTGAATTTAGGATTAAAGTAAATCTCAGCACAAAAGGGACAAACTTCAGTCATTTCAAAGGAATCATTCCTGTACATCTATGGCCAGTTTATAGTACTCTTTGCTCATTATGAAATACATGTTAAATCCCTGTAACACCTTTGTTGCTTCTTTCCTTGTTTTTGCTGAAAGCTCTTTGGCCTGGTATATTGAATTATGACACTAGAAGTATTTATGTATTTAACATGCTTTATTGAATTGCTTTGACAGATTTGAAAGCTGAATCCATTGGATAGATATGAAAAATATTATTGCACTGCGTTCTTCATTGGTAGATAGTCTCTGTGATATTCCTACCTTCTATCACAGTGTCTGAATTTGTGTCCTGAAACTGACTTTCGCAATGCCTTCGTAATAGATACAGAAATAACTGCCTATTAATTATAGGAGAATTCAGATAAATGGATAGTGATATCTCTGAAACAGTAGTCTCTCTGACAGTTGTATTTCCATTTTATTTTGTGTATTTGATTTTTCATTCTTTATCTGTAGGTATTTTAAAATAACTAAGACACTAGATAGTCTTCTAGGCTAGAGGAGTTCTAGAGTTAGATTAGTTCTAGAGTCTCTAGCTTCTGATGTTCCTTGAATGTAAAAATATATAGGAATGATCTTCATTCATTACTTTGTGCCGTAAAAATATCAAAGCAAACTAAAATACTACCTAAAAGACTCTATTTTGGAAGTAAATCAAAGAAGTCTTTCACAAATATTTGCTTCAGCCTAAGAAACGTAAGTATTAGTTAAAAAAAAAGGGTTTTGGCCCAAGAGATACACTTGCAAGACATCTTTCTGATCATGTGGACTTCTTGTGGTGTCACACAGAGACTTATGTTAGCGAGAGGCTGCATCAAGCTCAGTCCTGTTCCTGAACTTGCTGTGTTGGACCCATGCAGAATCCCACTGATACCATGAGAGCTCAGGGAGGCACAAAGCCAACTATGCAGCAAAGATTTATTTGCAAGGATCAGAGTCTTAGATGGAGAACGTGTGAATTTTGTTGTACAGCTCATTAATTTTTCACAGCTTTGGGGGAAACACAATGAATAAGAAAACTATTAGTTTCACAGCTCATAGATCACAGCTCCCAGAAAAGGAGAGAGCCAGCAGGCCAGGGTGCTGTAATAACCCACCAAGGGCTCCCACCATCAGGAGCACAGGCTTCCTGTTACGTGGCACTTGCCAGCAGACATCAATTATTTCAGAAGCTTTCTTTGCTACAGTACAAGGGTGTAGGATTTTACAGAATAATTTGTAGGAATTCTAATGGTTTCTTCTGCCAGTATTTTCCAATGTTGGGATGTACCTTTAGACTGTTGAACATATATCCAGAAATTTAAGTGGATCTGAGATTTTAACAAGATGTGACCTTGAGAGCAGGTGATCTTTTCCTTTGACAATATAATTTTTGAATTGGCAAGTGCAGCATTGATCCCGTACTTTTCAATTATTGGACTAATTTAAAATGCTTCGTGGTTTAGTTGTTTCTCATGACAATGTCAAAAGAAGGGCAAAGGTAACCAGCTCTATGAAAATAAAATACTCTTTTCTTCTACGCCCAGGAAAATTGTTATTTCCTACCAATAGGCTCCCTCAGGAAAGAAGAGAGGAAAAGAGGAAAGAACAGCTAATATAATTTTTCCTAGCAGTAGCACACCTGGAAAGTTCTGACCTAAACTGCAAGCCCTGCTATGCTAAGACTTCCAGGACCATGGCAGAGAGAGATATGGATAAAATAGTTGTTCAGAAAGGAGATTAAATAAATGGGATTATCTTTAATAGGATCACTCACTAGGGCAGAAAACTGTGAATGAATACTCCTACGACAAAGCAAACAAACTCAAAATTAACAATAGGTTGATGTGGCACAGGGCTAAGACAAGTGGAAATTAAGTCCATAATTGGGCTATTTGCCTTTCTGGAGCTTAGTTTAATGGAAGGAATTTAAAAAACTTTGTCTTTGACTTTGTAATTATTAGACATAATATGAAGAAGTGGATTTCTTAAAGCTTAGAGAATTTTTATTAAATATGGTTACTATGCATGACTTAGTAAAATGTGCATTCTTGCTGGCTTGCCCAAACCTAGAACCAGTGTGAAACATGAATTTTTTTTTTCATAGTACCGTGGTTTTGTTCTTATGCTAAGCAAAGTTGAAAAATCAAACTTTTAGAATTCTAAACCCAGAAATAATGTCCGGAGTTTTCGGTCCATTAAAGGAACATACATTTCCTAATTGACTTCCTATTTGAATAAGAGAGTGTAAATATTTTTGTTCAGCTTGTTTAACTGCCTCTCTTCCTTTATAGAGATTTAATGGAGGATTATTGCTCAATTCTGCAGGTACTTGGTAGATAATACCTCCCAGATAAGGCCCATGGTAAGGCTTGATAGAAAGGAAGGGCGGACTGCAATGCAGAAGAGGAAATCTTCAGTGGATCCAAGGCTCAGAAATAAGTATAGTAGCTTGTATTACTTATAGGGAAAGGTGTAGCTAAGAAAATGTTGAACTGATTGATTCAACAAACAAAAAAATCTGATGGACAACATATTTTATATCCATGTTATTGACAAAGAAGAATGTTAAGCCTAAACGATATCCTAATTTTAGGCCTAAACTTTTCAAAAAGGACTGATCAGGTGTAAAATGTTGACCAGTTACACATTAAATTATCTCTCGCTGAATAGCTATGTTATGTTTGATGCCATTACTTTTGACAAGCAGTAGAAACTCTTGAGTGTGAATTAGGTTCATTGACAGAATGTGTTCAGAAACTGCTGTCCCTAAACCAGTAATTTTAACACATCCAACATCTGTATTACATTATATTTGATTCATACAGAATAATTCCAGTCATTTACAGTAAGAATTGAAAGCAATTTAAAACACATGTCTCAAAAACTGTCTGCCATAATCTGTGTAGGTTCTTCCCCACAGCACAGATGCTTATGTTCAGGATGCTAAAGAATGGTTTTAAGCATATTTTTGTATTTAATGAAAATCATAGAAAGTTACTGTCAGTTCTTACTTCTGTGCATCACATAGAACTGACTTGTCTTGGGATAAGCTACCATCCATCTCTACTTGAGCTGGACAAATAAACTCTGCTCACCCCATGAGAACTGGAAACAACATTTGTTATTGATTAATCCATCCTTTCATGAGTGTCATGCATCCCAATAGCCGTGAAAAATTATGTGTAGTTCTGTGTATATATATTATATATGTGTATTCCTATGACACCTGTCCATGGTAATTCAACAGAATGTGTCATAAAATATAATGACTTTCTCTGATTTCATCTTCAAATATTCATCCTGTGTCCTTGCTAGTATATATGACACTCTTTAATTGTGAGAAAGTAGGATTTTTTCCATGTTTGTAGTATAAGCTAGTATCACTATGACTGTGATTCTTTCTTTTTCTAGGAAAAAGAAATCTGATGAATGACACTGGACATAAGCTAATTGAAAAAGTTGAAGGAAGAGACATGAAGCATGGGATACAATGATAGTTAGACATTTTCTGGGTACTAGGTTGTTTTAATCCTCTTCAGTGGGCAACAGAAAACCTGATCTTAGCACTCTAGTCTCTAAGAGAATAAAACACAGTTATGTTCTTTGTCCTGGAAGTGTGGGAAAAAGTGCCAAATTATTAAAAAGAGAAATTGAGGTTCTTAGGACTTCAGGGAGCATGTGCGTGTGCATACATGTACATATATACAGGTATAAGTGTGTGTCACATATTTTTATACATATATATGTAAATAAATACAAAGGTAGTTATGGACTGAAGCAGAGGGCCACCTCCCTCTGAGGTATTTTGACTTTTAGTTGCATCACATAGGGATTCTCCAGCTACATCTAGATAACAACCATGGGACTTAATTTTGTTTCCAATAGGGTGATAAGATTCATCTGCAACAGTTTTAGAGATACAAGAGAATGAATTATGTGATAAACCTCATCCTGTTTTAAGAAGCAAGTCTGCTTCTTTTCCTAAGCTACAACAGGACATCCACTCTGATACCTCCACACCTTCTCTTTCAATATTTATTCTTGCCTACTTTTCATGAAGCAGTTTTAAATGTGAGGTAAACAAAATAGTGGCATAGAAATAATAATTTTTATACCTTTTATTTACTTTCAACATAGCTTAGTGTTACAATGTGTTAGAAAATCTTCAGTAAAGCAAAAGTAAACTTTGGGAAATAGCATTTTCTTAAGAAGTGTTGCAAGGAGTGCATACATGGAGCAATCCTTGTCCCTCTGATTGAACCTCATGAGTAAACTTCTGGCACCACTTGAATCAGCTGAGGTTTGCCCTGTTCTATCCACTGATACAGGATACCCTCTTCTGTTTTTCACCATCTAGCAAAATGAAAATACAGGAAATGTTATCTTCATGAGTTTTTCAATGTCAGTGTCAGAGAAGACAGATATTTTTTCTGTTGTTTTAATTGCAGATAAGATGCTTAGATGCTATGGACAATTAATAAGTTAATTGGTAACTGAATTTCTAATTAGTCATGTTCCTAAAACAAATGCAACCAAACCTTTCATTAAAGTAGAAAGAGGATAGGAGTCACAGACACTTCATGTGAAAAAGCCACATACAGATTAATGATTATCATCCTGACCTTCCAGAAACATCTTTCCAACGTCTATGAGAAACTTACCAGGAAACAGGAATCTAAGTCAATAGTCCCTAAGGTAGTTAAGCATGGTTGCTAAAGTAAAGAACTCTTTGTTGCCTGAACATTTCCTTTGATTTAACTTGGAAAGGTTGCTGGAAAATTGTTTGAGTTGGCCTTTTCCCGTCCAGTGATTTCTGTGTAATCCACATCTAAGTAAATATGTAATCACAACAGCATAGAATTATGTTAAAATCTGACTCTAGAATAGTAAAGTATTCTGAGACTTTGATAGCCTTGCATTTTTACTGTTGAGAGTTATTTGAGGGAGCAAAGAAGAGAGGACAATCCATTCTGGTTCCCAGAACCCTACGAAATATTGTCTGGATGAAATCTGATTCTCATAAAACAAGTACAACTTGAAGAACACTACACTGAATGACACATGAGACAAAAAACTACAAGGAATGCGCTAAAAGAAAATTTCAGAGGAAGTGCACATTGGAATTCCTATAGTTTGTGGAGTATATATGTACACTAGTACAGAAAATTTTATTGTCCATGAAATTCTGACATTTTGCACTTATTTTACTATGAATCAAATCAGCATATTATGAAGCAACCTACAAAATCACATTCCATTAAGTCAAAACACATTTCAACTTTGGTGATGATTCATTACCTTCCACATGGAATAAAACTTTGCACCAACCTCAACGGTTTTCTTTCACTGCCAGCCAGATTATATATTAAGTTCTAGAGAAATAATTTTTATAAGCTTGTTTTTGGCAACACTTACAGTGTGAGTGATATGCAGTATGACACCAGATTGAATTCCTGTTACACATGATAAAAGACACCTAGATGGCACTCTCCTCTCCTCTCCTCTCCTCTCCTCTCCTTTCCATTTAATTTTCTTGTCTTTCTTTTCTCTCTCTTGCTTTATATCAAATCTTGTGATGATTTTCTGAGGAACAAGAAAGCTGATAATGAATGTACAGAGATTTGAATAATCAGCCAGTTCCAAGAAAAACATTGGAACAAGTAATCATTGTACTGCAGTGTTATCTGAATTCTCCTTTCCAATTTCTAAGAACAGATTTTACTCTAATGTACTGTGGAGACTATGTAAGTCTCTCTGAATTTTCCTTTGAGCATATATTGTCAGAAATACAGTGTTATATCAGAGATACATACACGCACTTATTCAACAGATCAGGGATTACATCAGGTCAGGCCATTTTATATTTCTATTTAATATATTTTTACTGAAAATTATTTCCCATCTTCAGCTTTCATCTTTATTTTCTAGTGACAAAGATGTTGTGGCTTGAAGAAATGACCAATGGGAACAATTTATGGAAGAATAATATACAACTGTAAAAAGTCAGAATAAGAAGGAATGTGAGCAGAATTGAATTCTGAGATTTCACATAACAACATTTCTATCTGTATTTTGGAATACTGATGAAATTTCTTATCTATACATTTTATGTCACAAAGGCAGTATTTCTGAATCTACTCCATTTACTGCTGTGAGAGGTTTCTTTTGCTATTGACTCCCACGAGCTTGAGTTGAGATCAAGATGAACAGTACTTCAAAGCATTTGTTAATTGAAAAACAAAGTATCTGATTCTTTTTGTTCACTCATCTCTTTAAATGGCTAATAGCGGTCTTTCTTTAGACAATATATAGAGGTTTGAGTGTGTCTGATTTTTGCAATTTTCAGCTTGCAATATTCAGATAAGGTTTTCTGCACTCACTTTGTCAAGAAATGTGTGACTGACACTGATACAGCAGCCCACACATATCTGTAGTTAACTGAGAAGGTGGCAGCCTGTTGAAACAGAAGATTTCTTATAAAGAAACTATGTAAAAGTCTTAATCCTTCTTCCTGTAGAGGTCGGTTGGAGTTTTGCATTTGATTTTGTGGAAACCAAATTGGTCCCCAGTTGAATAGAAAACAATCACTCACTGTATAGTGAGAATTTATATCCTGCAAAAAAGTATACATTATTAAAAGGGACTGACATAGGGGTCACTGAGCAATTTTAGTAGCCTACAGATCATTACATTTATTACTCAATTTTTTTTCCTTTTATGCAAGAAAAACTCACAGTGACTTCAGTAAGAGTTTTTCTTACTTAAGGAGTACAGAACTGAGTACTTAGTTGAGAACGAAAGCAACATTAATGACTTCCATATGTTGTTGCATAAACCTCATTCATATGTTTTTGATTTAGAATATTATAAAACAGAAAACAAAAATATTCTGTGAACTTTTGGTGAGAAGCAGAAATGCTCTAAAGACCACGGATGAGAACAATTGGATTTTAGTTAGATGTGCAGTAATTGTTTGAACCCTGGAAATAATTTCTACAAAATAGTCTCTTGTTCTTTTTGTTCAGTCTATCTGTCTTACATACTGTTTCCATTCTCTTGTCTTCGCCTTAATTATTTCCAAAAACCCTGTGGGGATATTATGTCAGCACTTCTTGACCTCATGTGGTGAAGTTGTCAATGTTGAATTAAGCATTTTTAATATAACCATATCAATCCCATACACAGAACGTCCCTACACCCTTGATCATGTACTGAGGTGAAAATACACAGGAAAATGCTGTAACTGAACTGCACTGAGAATAACTGAATGCTGTAACTGAACTGCACTGCACTGGGAGCTTACCAACAAATTTAAACTTGTTGAATAAATTATGACTCAACATATGAATACTGTTCAGCTCCTATTTTTATACCGAAATCCTTAAGCAGAGACATAATCCTCTTTTCAGAGATAAGGAATTGCAAACACAGCAAGACCAAAATTCAAAAGAAAAATAAAACCTGTTGCCACTGAATCTGTAAATAATATTAGCAGCATCCTTAGGTACTGATAATTGTGAACTTTTTTTCTATTTTTTTAAAATGAAACAACAGATTACAATATAAACTACTCCTGTAAGGACAGTTGTCTGAAGTGGACTTATACTTTGATCTTGGTATCTGAAATTTGAAATTATATGCACTCTCTAGCTCAAATTTCTCTCCATGGTCATTATTTGGGTTCCTCTGCCAGATTGCTACAGCCAGACAGCACAAAAACAGCTGCAATATTTTCTATTTACTGTATCCAAAATTTAGCTTGTAATTTACCTGGATTTAAACCATGTAAAATAGTGTAAGTCTTAGATCGCAATACAAGCAGTTCATCTTTTTCTTCACATTTATTTAATGAACTGTGGTGTGTTATTCTGTTACTGATGAAGTGAGGAAGAAAGCATGAATATGGTAGTCTTCTAATGAGCTGTGTTCATACCAGACTAGCAGTTTTCAAGCAAACATGCTGTGGCTGGAGATTTAGGTCAGTAGGTCAGGAATGACTCTTTTAGAGAAAAAAGGCTGACACTGACTGACAAGGCTGTAAAATTTAGTAGCACGCATTGGAGCACACATTTATAAAACCTGCAAATAATGCAAGCTGAAATGAAAAAAAAGGATCAAGGAACTGGAAACATCTCCAGTCCTCTTCTTTTTTATGGTTTCATTTTTAATAGCATTGAGGAAGAGGAGTCAGTAGGATGAGAGGAATAAGCAATCATAATTTCATAATTTTATATTTATATTTATTTCTTATATCTTATATATATAAATATTTATATCATTAAAAATAGAAAAAACCTCCTCAAAATATGTAACCCAGTAAGAAGAATTTCTCATTGAAATGTTATTGTCTTAATGTTAACAGTAAGTGAACATGTCATTCAAAATTAGAGGTGGGGGGGTCATCTTGGACATCTCTTTTCATTGCCCTGCACCCTTGCCTCATCTAAAGTTCCCCAAAAAACAGACCAGTACATTTGCCCCATCCAGAAGAAAAAAGTCCTTACAGATTCCAGAGGTACATTCTATAGGCTGACTTTCTACAAGTTTTTGCTTTCTAGGTAGGCATCCAAATTCAACATAAACCTCTGAGTTTTTTATAGGAATTCAGTACTGTCTGCTCCATCTAAAAGTTGTAGTAGTTGCTTACTACTAGTAAAACTAGTTGAAACAATGTGTATGCTTATCCTCATCCTGCCTACAAAGATGTAATTAGAAAATTAAAGGGAAAGATTGCATACAATTTATTTACTGGGGTACACTGCAGAGCTATTTTAAACATATATTGTGTTATTCTATTATTAGTGCAAATTACTGTGAGGCTTTTCTAACACTTGATAAAATGATAACAAAGATCCACTAGAAAGTAGATAACTTGGATCAATACTTTAAAAAAAATTACTCTCTAGCCACTATCTCCCAAACCTTCAGCATTTGTTTTTCTTTTGGTGGCACAACATTAATCACATTGTGTCAAAGACTAAAGAAATATCACTTTGACAAGAAGGATTTAGTTAAAGAGTGCACATTGTTGACAGAAGTGGTATTAATAGCGTAGGGAGTGTAACATATACACTTGATCTGGCTTCCAGCTGCTTGGCTTCACTGTTATTATGTGCACTGTGAAATAAATAATTCTTTCCATAATAAAGCAAAACATTTTGGAGTCCATGAGTTATTCTTTTCGAAGATGAAAGAAATGTTTCCTTTCACTTTTAATTTTGAGGAACTACGTAAACTCTCTGAGGTAAATCCTAAAAAATTAGAATGACCAGTGAATTTTGAGAGGCAACCTAGAAGTTAGTTCAAGAAAATCCACTATTTTTTCCTAGATACAAATATACTATTTAAAAATTTTTAGCTTTCCAGAAATAAACACAATTTCAAGTCAGTAGTACAGTTAATATTAATTCAGAGTCCTCTTGTCTGATACCGATTTAAATCTAGGCATGTATAAGAGAAAATACTGGCAAAATCAGCTTCTGGGAAAATTTTCTCAAGTCTCATCAGAAAGATGTCTGTATTTTTCCAGTTTCTGTCCTTTGGATTTGTTTTTTTTTTTTTTTTTTTTTTTTTTTTTTTCNTTTTTTTTTTTTTTTTCATTTTTTTTCCCAATACTTTTGAGGGATCACATTTTTAATAGGGAAGTATTTTTACTTCTTGAGCTATTTCTTATACTTGTTTGTAAACTCTACACATCATAACCTAAATTCATGTTTATATCTAGGAAGAACTGTACAAGTGCAGAAAAAAAACAGAAACTGAAGATGGAGATAAATACAACATAACATTTGATTTCTAACACTTGGGTGGAAGGAAACCCTGTTCTGGCATTATCACATCCCACTGGTTATAATACTTTTGCTACTGAGACACTAGAAAGTTGAATTTTAAATCAAGTACAAGGACATTCTGAACTCAGTAATTCCTGTAAGACCTAGCATTTAATGAGCAACACTGAGATTTGAAAGTGAAATGTACAAATTGTGCAATGTGTTGAAAGAATTGACTGTACAAGACCTGATATGCTTAGGCAGATGGGAATCCTATTTGTTGTCCTATTTTACTGCATTTAAAGGCTGCTATTTTCACCGTAAACACAACTACAATACACAAACAAGAACTTCTCTTGCTAACATCCTGATAATTTTGCCAAGGAATTTCAGGATTATAAGATAACAGAAAATAAGAGACATTATTTAAGAGTTTAAGTATCTCTTCGGTCTGATCTGTGGGCTCCAGCTTGAGATCTGGATGCAGAAATATATAACAAAATAATTTCAGTCTTTCCACTAGGTGTTTCATTTCAGCAAATGGCTTGTATGTTGGAAGAAGATACAAACAGAGTAATTATGCTTGTATAAAATACAGGGCTCTGTGTGTGTGTGTGTATGTCTGTATGCCGTTTTATTTGGTAAAATGAACTTATTATTACATCATTATTTTTCCCATCTTTGCATCTATATTTCATGTAGACAAAAAATGACTGTCATTTCAGAAAAAAAGTGCTTTTTGGGAGAATGGCCATTGTGAAGTTTAGGTTTAACCAGTGAGCCAGAACATAGACAATAACTGTCTGGATTTCTCTGTGTTATTCTGTCCAATTCACTGGTATTTCTGCATTCATCTCACAGCACTACACTTGACCTCATCCTTCTGTCTGAGGTGAAGTTGTTCACCACTACTATCTATCACTAGCATTGTATTTTTGGTTCTGTCTTGTTGTTAATAGTTTTCTTGATGGGCCTTCTACAATAGTCTTGGTACACTGCCAAAAGTTATTTTCTCAGTTAATGTAATTTAGTTCATGTCTTAGCTGTTTATTCACACTGTATTGTAAGAAAAAGGAAAGTACATTGATGATCCTGATTCTCAGTCTGGAAAAGCACAAATGGAGTCCCAAGCTTGTAGGTAGCTACTTTAAATAAATAACCAAAGAAGATGACAACAGAACTCTATAAAAACTCAGTTTTATTCACATGGGTCTAATAATGGGATTGGGATCCAAATATTATGTGGCTTTTGTCCTTACAGATGGTCTGAAGAACAACTCCTCTTGGTCCAGGTACTCATTTATTTTGGTTACTTGTGAAAGTCACATCTCAATCACAATGCACGTGGGCACTCCAAAGGCTAAATTATATTTTACAAGTGGGGTCACTTGTATAGAGTGCTAGAATGACTTGCCAAAGACCACAGAGGAAGTTTGGGGCAGAAAAAGAACAGAATTTCCAGAAAAAGAACAGCATTTCCTACAACCTTGCCCAGTCCTTGAACCACCGGTTCAGCCTTCTTTTTCACTGTTGCAGTCATCACCATGACTCACAAGTTGTCCAATCTGCAATCAAGCTTGAATGTTTTAGTAATGACAGCTGGCTAAGTTTTCTTTGTAAAAGAAAAACTTGAAGAATTGAAATAAACTTGCAAAAAAAAGCGGCTTTGGTCAACTGTGAACACCACTCATATTCATTAATTATTGCTAATTATGCAACTGAACCTCCTTAAAAGGATTTTTCTGAGAAAGAAAGCCAAGTGTTGGATATTTGTAATACATAACTTTTCTATAACATACTACATCCTGCAGTGTGTGCTCTGTTATGGAAAACTGGTCTCAGAAAAAAAGAAGAATTCCCCATCTAGAATAACACATAAAATCAGTGGGGGAAAAAAATGCTCTTATTGGGGAAGGGCATCCTTTCACTCTAAAATTTTTATATGTGAATGGATCATTTTACCTGTTTTTAATGGGTAAAAACGTATAAACTCTTTTAGATATTAAGAAATATAAAAATATTGTGGTGCTCTGTAAGGAATTCTGGGGAAAAAACCAAAATGACAATGTTTAATAAATAATTCCGTAAGACTTATTTGCACCTCTCTAAGATTTAACTTCTTTCTTGTCTTTTAGCTAGATCCAAACAAAAAAAACCACTAAATTCAGTTTATGCTGAAGAAATCTCTTCTAACAGTCATGACTTAGGAGCTTTTGTTGTGAACAGAAGAATTTTTGTCATGTATTTTAAACATCTAACATGATTTTCTTAAAAGAATAATTTTCTTAAAATAATATTTTTTTGTATCTTTGAATTGTATTTTAAGGGCTTTTTGCTTATCACTAGAGTTTACCTCACTTGTTGGCACTTTTCTTTCCACTGGAAAACTTTGACATACATATTTATTGCAGTTCACATTTTTTGTGTTTCAACTGTCACTAAGGTCTCTTTACACAAGTGCAGAAGTATGCAACAATGAGAAATAATGGCAAGAAAACACTTAGACAAACATTTCTAATGCTGCAAGAGAGTTTGATCTGGCATGAGAGATCTGGCATAAAGGTTCAAGTTATGGGGTTAAAATGGGTTCCTTATTTTTTTTCCTAAACTCTTTTCCCTTCTTCTCAGTGATACCATGAAACAAAATCTACTACCAACCTAAAACATCATCCCATTGTGTCACTGAATTTATGTACATCTGTACTCCAGGAACTACTGCAACTATGAAAAAAGCCACTCTTACCTTGTGAGACCAAACTTCATTAATGTGAAGAGTGATGCAACTAAGGCAAATAGTTTTTTAAAAATATAATTTCACATTTTTTCCATTTACTAAAAATGCATCTTGGACTTCTGGCCAAGATAGATCTATTGGATGTTTTTTGAAGTGTCTACAAGTTACAGTAATTTTTTTAATTAGCTGTGACAAATAGAATGAATTTTAGCTGCATGTTGCCTGCTTGCAGCTAGTGCAGAGGCTGCCTGGCACCTAGTGAAATGACTTTCTATCTGCTCTTATTTCCTTTTCCACTTTCTGGTACAAAGCCAAGCAAAGTATCTTAAAACAGGTTAATTTCATCTGCCTAACAAGAAAGATCCACAAGTATTAAAAGTTAGAAATATTTGAAAAAGTGGGTTAGGAGCAACTACCCTATGCTTTTCATTTACTGTCCTTTATTTCATCCCAGACACTAACAGTACTTTTGTGAATGGGCTTAGGCATATGTTAAAAAGTCAGAATAATACGAACAGGAAATTTATGAACAAATCCGAACTGAAATTTTAGAGGCATACCTCTGTTGCACTATCTGCTGGGAAATCACTTCAGCAGTGCATAAATCTCTTAGATCTGAGACACAGTTCTGCATAGGGCTCTCCTACCTTCCATGTTCTCCTCATTCACTGTAAAGATGACAACTATTGCCTTACATTCTCTCTTCTTCAGCAAGATGGTAAAATACACAGATGTGAAGGATCAGACAAAATGGTAGGTGGATGAGTGNACACACACATACATATATACATAATGTGTCATTAACCAAAAAGCAAACTAAAGTGACTGTTTTGTGATTTTACCTCTGTATTATGCTTGATTCCTCTTTTGTCCAAAAAACCTATTCTAAAAAGAAAATCTTTTCCAAAAACAAACACAAGCATCTAGACAGCTAGACACCCAGAGAAGTACAGTACTGACTCCAGCAGGATTTGTGTGCATAAACACTGTTGTGTAGCTGAGATCTAGAATTTAGCACCGGAATGGTTAAGGATATGCTAGGAATGTCTTGCAGTTGAAGCTGCCTAAATATGTTTGAATTATTAGTGGGTTAGCACAGAAAGCAGGAGGAGTTACTAAAGCATTTCTTACCCTGTTCAAATTGTTTATCAAGTTCAGCCAAAGTTAAATGTTATGCTCAATGCACTTCAAATTTTATAGGTGGTATGGGGATAGATACATGTAGAGCTCTGCTACTTTCTGCTTGTATTCAGCAATTGCTAACCTTCTTTTTTTGCTCATTATCTAAAGCTGGTCTCCATGGGTCGCAACTATTTGGGACACATACATTTAGCAACACCCCTATGTTAATATGGTTCTCCAGAGATCACAGCTGGGACACAGCGTTTCTGTAGCTGCTTATTATTAGATTAAGACTGTTCTCTTTCCAACCTTTACTTCTTATGTCACTTTAGAATCATGAAGCCTGCTTTTGCAACTTGTGCCCACTTAAAGTCTGGAAATATCTCAAGGAGATTATGGTTTCTTGTCATTTTCTTCCTTTTTTTTTGTATGTGCTGTTTGTTTTAATTTGGATTTTAATATTTACTTTTAATTACTCCTGCTGTCATTTAAACAATTCAGTGTAAAGATTTAAAAATCACTCTTATTCCTGGAGGAATTACAAAACAATATGTTCACATCCTCCCTCTCTTGTTTTCTTATTGTGAAAAAGGAAAGTATGTTCATCACTGCATTCATACTAGAGGGTACCATTTGCTTAAAGCTGCCATCCAGGTTCTTTGCATAACAACTATGTAACCCACTTCAGATGAAACCTGCTCTGCAGCTGTAAACTTACTAAGTACTGCATGCATCCTGAATCCACTTATTTTAACTGATAAAAAGGATAAGGCAAACCAGATGAACGTCTTTACCACTGGTTAAAAAAGGGTGTGCTGCTTGAGGTGTCTGCAGTGGAAGACTCTGATTTCCTGCACAGACATTGCTAGATTTTGAAAAGGATGCCCGATGCCTGAAAGTGGGCTTCCAGGCCAGTACAGGTACTAACTAGGAGTACAGAAATCCTCATATTCCCTTCACAGGAGAGAACCTCTTGTGAGTTTTGGTTCTTGACTTGCTGTGTCTAGATTTGACCCTCCTGTCCAATGAGTGCAGCTGTACATGTATGCACAGTCTTTCCAACTGATCATATTCCTCTGCTTCTGTAAGTGTTACACTATTTGCTCTCTGTTTAACTGTTCCTGGTTCCTTTTTGCAGTGTTTCTCATGGCTGGACCCAAAGGGCAAAGCCCCCGTCTTGTGATTGGTATAGTGCAACCAGTTTTCTCTCTCCTGGTTAGACGGGGTACATCTATATGTCTGTAAAGGTGTACACATGTTGTGTACTGAGTGAAGAAATATACTGAGTGCTTTCACATGGGGGTCATCTATGCACTCTGGTAGAGGACAAATCACATGTAAGGCTTTTGGAAAGTTCTTTGGTACTAAGTGAAGTGACAATATTTTCTATTTAGTAAAGATAACAACCTTGAATCAATATTGCTTAAACACATTTAGTGCTTGCAAGAAATCTTAGGTGAAGCTTGTAGTTTCATTCTACTTAGTGCTGTCCTTGCTAAGATCCTTCAAAAATTAGTTGATTAGTTGTTTTGCTTTTCTGGAAAAACCTGGAGAAAAGCAGTGATGTTGTGATGCCTGTCATACTGTGAAAGACTCGGAATATCACATGTGAAAAACTAGCTGTGGTTTAACAACTACACATTCATTGATTAACTACCTTGTACAAGCATTGTGACGGTGTCTTCCATCCCCCATATACTGAGCTCTGTGGGAGGGAGACACAGAGGTGGAGCCAATGAGCTTGATAGCAAAGCCAGCTGTTTGGGGTGCAGTGCTCCTGGCACAGAGCGCAGCCTGACATCCCGCACCGGTACGGTACGTACCACACCGATGGCCCACAGCTGTTGCATGAGGCTCATAAACAACTGAAGAAAGGCTGAGCTGGTCTCCAGCTCTTCTCCTCTTCCCTTTCTATCACCCAGCTGTGAGCATTCATGCAGACAGTTTTATTGATGTAGAGTTAGTACTGTTTTTGCAGGACAAAGCTCTTAGCGTGGCACAGCCTCCTAATGGGTGATACTTTGAGTTTAGGGATTTTGGTCAAATTCCTTTCTGTGTTCCTCCCTTCTTTCCTTCCATATTTATGTTTATAACATGCACATTTAAGGAAAAAAAAATTATGGCATAATTGCTGAAAAGTTGCTTACTTTTAAGGTTTGGTACAGTCCTTGCAAGAAAGTACATGTAATGTATATAAGGATCTAATTTTTAATGTCATGCATTTATTTTATAACTTTTGCACAATGTTGATATTTCCTATGTAATGGATGGACACATATGGTGCACATACAGTATATGGCATATGGCACTGTGCTGAGGGCTTTTTGACACTTTAGCTGGCAGCTGATTCTTTAACTAATAAAAAGAAAAGACACTCTTCATCCTATTGGTTATTCTGCAATATAACTGGCACTGCAAGTGTGCAAACAGTCATAAGTATTAAATCACTAAAACAGTGTATACTACACTGTATTTCTTTGAAGAAGAAATTCACCCCCAAAAATATTGTTAAAAAGTAATGAAAACTTAATCCAATGTAAGGCAGGGCTAGTCTCACAGCTGAGCTTTGTAGGTGTTGAGTTTGTTCATGATTCTTATTAGTTTTCCACTGGCCTTCTTTTTTGACATAATTTTTATTTTTATTTCATTCTTCAGTACTGCTGAGCACTTTCTCAGCTCACTTATTTCTGAGTAGGGCCCTAAGGAGGGATTTTGACATAGCAGAAAGATGTGGTAGCTGCTCCTGACACTTCACATGGTGGCCACAACCTTCAGGATAGGATTTAAGACATGTAGTGAAAGCTCTATACCTGTAACAGATTAAAAACAAATCTTGACCACCTGGCAGAGCTACCAGGTCACATGATCCTTACGTTGCAGCATTTGTTTGTTCATGTTTCCTAAAATCCTAACTACTTAATATCTGTGACTGAATGAAAATTTCAACTCAGAGTATAAATTTCTAACTCCCATTTTACCAGTACCAATCTATGTCTTCTCCCCGACCTGCTAGAATTCACTCCAAGGTTTGAAACGCTATAGGGTGTAATAAGAAAATAGTAATTTAAGAACAATTTTTCAAAACTCTGCATTAGCTGATAGCAAAATATTATCTATTTTAGTTTGTATTTTTAGACCTTTTTCATGAACGTTTTTGTAATCTTAGATTTTAAATATATTATAGCACTGAAAAAAATATGTTCACATTGCACATGGGTATTTAATCTGGTTGATGATAATTCCATGAAAGGATGAAAGACTCAAATCAGAGAGGGGTGTAAATGATATTGTTTGCATCAATATTATCAGTTCAGCATTTTAAAACTAGTAGAAGATTTGGTGAAAAACAAGTCATCATAATGACATTTTATATAATAAACTGAGAAAGCTGATAATTTTAACAACTGCAATTTTATTCAATTTAATTTATAACATTTAATAACTTCTTTTAATATCATCATAAGCATTGGTTTGATACAGATTGGGCAAAAAATTGGAGTTCCTTCAGACTCAGAGTTTGCATAATAGCTGTACTCTGAACAGTGCTACACTCCATAGCTACTTCCACTAAAATCATGGGCTTTAGAGGAAGTTTTTCCTATCAATCCCCTAATTCCTTCACAATTGCAGCTGCAGGTGCAGAACTTCAGAACTTCAAAGGGTGTATTGACAGTAAATCTGCAGAAAAATGTAGAGTACACTCTAGAACATCAAAGCCATCTTTGATAATTTAGAAATGCCTTGGTATGAGTCTGGAATTCAAATTTCAAAGGAATAATTTCTAATAGACATAGTTGTTTTTATTTTCTTTCCTCTTACTCTCTCTTTTGATTTGTGCACAGTTTCTTTATGAATCTCTATCAGATCAGAGAAGCTCTCTGATCTCTAGGATTTACAGACTATGAACCTGGTGTTTGCCAATCAAGTTTTGGAAGTGGTAATAAACTGGAAAATGTAAGGCTTAATTTTGTTTCTGTATCCTATCTTTGGGGAGAGGAAAGGAAGGGATGAAGGTGTCTTGTCAACTTTAGAACTGAATTGGTTGAATTTGAATGTTGAATGCTAAATTACTGTAGAACTCATCTTAATTGTCACATCCTAGAATGATTCTTGAATGTTCAGTAGAATGAAAATTTTCAGTCTTACGGGTTGCTAGTTTAAAGTTTGTTGCATTTGTTGGCTACTTTTTTCCCTCTTTTTTTTCTTTCCAGCAGAATTCCTCTTGATAAATTTCTTTCTCTCCTTATATCTAATAATAAAAATATTTCAGATTAGAACAATGAATTTCTTCACCTATCTAAAGTCTTGCAAAATTGCTAACAAGTTTACTATTTCCTTTCAGCTCTTCAGCTGACTGTAATTTAGTAATAACCTTAAAATCCCTGTGAAGTGACTGGTCAGTTCCTAGAAAAGGATAAAAATCAGCTGCCGCTTCTTACATGACCCTGTAGGCTTCAGAACAGGGCTTTGCTATTCCCCAAAACACTGCTTAATTTTTAGGCTAGGGACAACAAAACCAGTAAAAAGCTGTATCAGAGAAAAAGAATACACCCAATTCCTTTTCTTTTTATTCTTTTCTTTCTTTGTGTGTCATCCTTTTACTCTCACTCTCTGATCCCTTTTCTAAAGTGAGGAATGTATTATTCAGGTAAATAGTGCTTTAAAAATATTTTAGTTCTAGGGTTGGGTAAAGTTTTAGTAAAGAGACTCTGATATTTTGTGTTATGAATTCCCCTCATTAGCATAATGTAAAGCTGTGGAATCTTCTAGAAACCCGCATTCTAATCCGTAAGCTAAATATTTTTTTGTTCTGTAAGCAATACTGTGAATGAGAACATATGGCTGAAACAAATGGTAATAATACACTTTTTTCACCAGGTCATATCAGCATGAAATACGTGTTCTGTCATTTGTAACAATAAAGGGATTTGTTTTATTAAATAGTTGTTTATTCATACACGCTATGCAGCTGCTAATGTCAGTTTATCATTGTGATCTTGTTTTGTTCATTATGTGGCAGCTGGAGGTTTGCTCTCCATGGGCTTTTCAGAGGTCAAAAGAAGCCTTTCTTGTAATTTGAAAGGCTGTATTTCTCAAAACAAGCTTGACATCTTTCAGAACATAGTCTGCTTTGCTAATACCAGACTGTTCTACACAGACATATATTTCAGATGCGTTTTCTGATGAGGTATTCTCTATATATATATATGAATCTTTTGCAGTGCTAATGCTAAAGATAGAGATTCTTATCCATTTTCTGTTCTGATTTTATTGTGGACCCTTAAAAATCTGTCCCTCTTGTCAAACACAATTTAGAGTTTGGGGTTTATTTTAATGACTTATTAGAGTGGTAAAGTGAAGCAGTAGGATCAATTAATTACATGACTAAGCAACTTTGTTTGTATTTTTTATACTTGTTTTTTTTTCCTTATAGACTTGAACTGTAACTGACTGAAACTCACAAAAATTTAAAATGTTTCTATTTCTCTCAGAAAATATCCAGTCTGGAGGAATGAATATGTGTGATGCCAGTTCCTTTCAGAACTGGACACGTAAAAAAGTGGTGAAGGATTTATCTAGCTAAAGTAGGAGGTGAAAATGAACCAATTTTTTTATCCATATTTCTTTGATAAGAGTCTGTGAATGCTTGTGTGTATACGCAAAGTAAACACTATTATTTTTAAAGGTTACTTGCAAATGAGAGAGACTTTGGGCTTTTTAGGAAGCAGATGGAACTTCCATGATTTTTTTTCCTTCTCACATTTAAGAAGATCAGGGTTTGACATTTTTCCTTTTTATTTTGCCTTAAGGGCAGGAAGAACTGGAGTGAAGTGCATCATAATTTTGTTTTGTCCAGGTGGAAGAATACATGTAGGCTGAAGGTGCTCATTTGAATGTAACCTACAATTTCTGTGGAGAAAATAGTGAATTTCCCATTCAGTTATTAAGAAAGGGTTGTTTTACTCCAGAGGGATTTAGGAGCTGATAGGATCAGTTGTTTGCATGAAATTAAAATTTATTCTTACTTGAAAACCTTGCATGGAGTATGTTTAAGTCTGTATGAACTGTTTTGAAATGAATTTTGGTATAGACTTGATAGAATTTTCACAGAATTACAGCAATACAGGGGAAAGAAGAGGCTTTTCTCCTGTATAAACATCGACCATCTTCTCTCTCTTCTTGAACTTCATTCATGCAGCCCATTGGGACCAAACTCTTACATACTATAACGATTTTCAGCTTTTTCCATCTCTTCTATTTTGAGTTGCTTGATTCTGTTGAGTTCAGTTGTAAGTCCTGGCAAGAGTTTTAAAGATGACCTTTATATTTAAACTGCTAAGAGGAATATGTTGTCAAGGAATTAAGCACATACATTTCAGTGTAACACTTAACTGAGACACTCCTCATCATCTCCTAAAATCTCTGTCTTTGTCCCCAGTTTAACTTCTAGGGAGTGAATTAACTTGGTGACCTAATGACTTAGTTTTTTAATAAACATTTGGATACAATGACATAAACCATCAAGACAGGCTTATAGCCAATAAAAAGGTTTCTTGAGATAAAGTTTATATATCAAAAGCAGCTGGTTTTCCAAGACATACCTCTTTCTATTTATCCCTGTTACTGGAAATCTAGAAAATAAAATAATAGATATGCTATCCTATACAGTAGAATGAAAATAGAACTAAAATATTAATGTTCTTTAACTTCCAAGAGTAGCGAGTAAAAAATTGATTTATTAAACTTAACTCATATTTAAAAAACATCATTAAACAATTCCCGTTCGTCTTCCAGCTTTAACAGTGTGAGAAAACTAGCTTGTATGTTCCTGATTGTTATTCTTACTTTCACAGAAATGATCTATTTTTCTACTTGAGACACAAAGTTTGCATGAGGACAAGCATAATTTTTGTTCCAGGTCCACATTTATTCCAAGTATGTGACTATAATGATGTAAAACACATAGCAATACATAACTTGGATTGATATTTACGGATCCTTTTTAACAATAAACGTACTTTATATTTCCATTATCCACATTTTTCAGATTTTTATATGCATCATTCATTATTCCTTCAATAAAGCAATAGAGGGAACAAACAGTTTCTTTGTTGAACAACATTTCATCTGGAATTCTGAGCATACATTTTTTTAACATTGTGTTAAATTGTTTCATAAGAGATGGCTCTAAAACCAATTGAAGAACATGTATTTGGAGTGAAGTTGTTCTTCAAAGAATACACAAATGTTATATTTTTTTGACAAATTAATTTACTATTTTAAAAGTATGTACATACTAACATTCATGACAATGATTAATCAAGTTTACATAAGAGTTTTAGTGTAGAAGATCAGTCATGTTTATCAATCTTGTGCTAATAGCATTCCTTAGTATTCCAGCTCTTTTATGTCCCTGTCTAAAGTCTTTACTCTGGTAAACTTCTCACTCATATGGGTTTGTACTCATGAGTGAAAGATCAGCAATGAACCAGGCTAAAATGCACTCAGATTCTATCTCCCTTTTTCTGATCTTTTTTTCTTAGTAGCTGTTCAGTTTTATTTCTTTTTGAGACTCTGATGGACTGCAAAAGTTCTGAGATTACTTTTCTTTATGAAGGAGAAGGGACTTAGCAACTTATCCTTCTTTTTATGAAACACTATTTTGAAATGGGGCATCTCACACTGTGTATGTGTTTCTATATTATATATTGGCTTTACAGTCAAGAAGTCTCCCATTATATTGTCAGATGCCTATGTGCTCTTGGAAGTCCAAGTTCTGTATGTGCTTGACTGTGTCCATAACGATGTTCTTAGCAACATAATAGTGTATGTGCACGTTTAAAAATGTTGTGATACTGAAATGTAATGCTGTAAAAAGCAATCTTATCTTATTACTCTTTTTGCTTGTTGATAGTCTCACATGAACTGGACAGACAAAAAAAGACAATAAGCTACTTCCACTGTTTCTTTCATGATGCCTCTAATCAATCTCAAATTATTTATCCACATAAGCAGTAATTTTTAAATCAGTCTTGTAACAGGTCTGAGAAAATCTTCATCAGTTGCATACTGCCCTGCTGAAATTAATAGGTTGATATTAAAAAAAAGAGATCTCACTATCAAAGGCACCGTACTCATAACAACGGGGGATTTCAAAGGGAATCTGTCTTCATCTCAGACTCAGTAAAGCACATTATATAGTACTGCTGATTTACAAGTAACAGTACTTAGACCTTTTAACTAGATTCATTGTGACTTGGGTAATTTCCAGTATCATTGAAATACAGCAAAGAGTATCAGTAAGTACTCAGTACTGCTTTTAGAAAGTGTTCTCAGAAAATGACTGTCAATAATATTTTTATGCTACCATGAACTATTAATATCAAATGATTTCTATGAATTAAAAATCTTATATGCAAATGCTGCTGCTTGTTACCTGGCTCCTACTGCTGGTATCTCACAACTTTCTTGAGAAAAATGCCCCTTTTGTTGTGAAAGGAACTGTAAATTGCAGTATCATTAATATAAATAAAAATAGGGGAAATTAACTATCTTCAGAAGGAGATCTTTGTCAAGGAAAAATTATTTTGTAAATAACTAGGCAAAACCTAAACTGATAGTCATACCAAACAAATGAAAATAAAAATATGTTTCTAATAGCCATGTCTACTCAGCACAATTAAAGCAAGAGACAAAACATTGTAAACAACTTTTTTATCTGCCAAAATGAGTTCAGAGCAATTATCTTCTTTTGTTACAGAAGACACCACAAACAACCAAAGCAGCAGTACAAATTTGCTCTTCGTATTTGCTTTGCATGTTAGAGATGCCATCAAAACCAAACCACAAGAAATTCAAGCAATAACCAGCAGAACAGAAAACAGCCTTTTAGATTTTGATGTTTAAATGAAGAAGGAAATAATTTTAAAGAGTTTGGCTTAAAAGTGTATTTAAAAACATTCATTAGTGATTCTGCATTTGACTAAAACTTTTAGATATTGTATATTTTAGAACAAAAACACTTAATTTGCTTTGAAATTATATTTAATAGAAGGCTTAATGCCTGAAGATAGAAATAGAAAAAAATACTTTGAAAGCACAGGAATATAAAACTTTATGCACTTTTCCAGGCAGGTAAGGCAGCAGTTAACCCTGGCATTACTGAGGCAGGTTGGGGAGTTCAAGCAGGTATGTCCTGCCTTTAAGTAACTTCAGTGTCCCTGCTGTACATTCCCTGCAGCAGGAGCTCAGTACAGAAACAACCCCAGGCACTTGGGCCAGAGGGACACTGGGCCCAGATAAATTTATTAATGCACTCCCTGCTGCAGCTGCACCGTATCACTAAATAAACAGATGAGCATGAGAAAGAGATGCCAGCCACAGCAAGAAGAGAAGAAAACGAACAAGAAGTGGCAGATACCCATGAGCAGCTATTAACCACTGCTTATTTTCTCAAGTTACAAAACCATTGGAAAACAGTGCTACAGGGCTGCTTGTGCTTATACTCATTTTACGTACAAGAGAGGCGTGAATGGGAAGTACCTGGGAAGTATTCAGTGTGGGAATTATTGATTCAATAGGTAGGCAGAGTGCTACTTCAAAGGACTGGTACTTACAAGCGTGTTCTCTGAAGGTGAATTACTGAGTACCCAAGAAATTCACATATTTCTTTTTAGTTTCAATTATTCAAACTGAAATAACAAATGAACAGGGCATGAGAACATTGGGCTTTGGACATTGGTGCTGGACAGCGGCCAGGCAGAAAGGGATCTGAGGGTACTAATTGACAGCAGCCAAACATGAGCCAGGAATGCGCCCAGGTGGCCAAGAAGGCCAATGGCATCCTGGCCTGTATCAGCAATAGTGTGGCCAGCAGGACCAGGGCAGGGATTGCGCCCCTATGCTCAGCACTGGTGAGACTGCACCTCAAGTTCTGTGTCCAGTTCTGGGCCCCCCAGTTTAGGAAGGATGTTGAGATGCTGGAGCATGTCCAGAGTAAGGACAACAAGGCTGGTGAAGGGTTTAGAACACAAGTCCTGTGAGGAGTGGCTGAGGGAGCTGGGGTATTTAACCTGGAGAAGAGGAGGCTCAGGGGTGACCTTTATCACTCTCCTCAACTGCCTGAGAAGAGCTGGTGGCTGGGTGAGGTCAATCTCTTCTTCCAGGTAACCAGTGACAGGACAAGAGGACACAGCCTTTTCCACCAGCCTTCTGTGCCAGGGGAAGTTTAGACTCTAAGAAGAAGTTCTTCACAGGAAGAGTGACTGGACATTGGAATGGGCTCCCCAGGGAAATGGTGGAGTCACTGTCCCTGGAGGTGTTTAAGAAAAGACTGGATGCAGCACTCAGTGCTGTGGTCTGGTTGACACAGTGGTGTTAGGTCATAGGATGGACTGGATGATCTCAAAGGTCTTTTTCAACTCAGCTGTTTTTGTGATTCTGTGGATATTAACATACAGTTTAAACATTTTTAAACTTACGAATTTACACACTGATTGTGATCTATTTATATTGTCAAATGCAAACAAAAAAATTCAGCAGTGCTTTATACAAGATAAAAATCACAGTAAAAAGTTTATAGATAACTTCTGTCTGAAAAATAGTTATTATTTTTTTATTATGTGTTTTTACTCACCATTTTCAAAACCTGTAGAGACAAATTAAGTTCAGCTGGACATGGTAGGGAAGTGTTACTGGCCAATGTTTTCTGAATTCCTTGGAATTGCATATTTCTGCACCTGTATATTTTCCAATAAGTAGGATTTCAGCTGTATGAAAATAGGCACACTTGTGGTAAAAAAAGAAAAAAAAACTGTTTTGTGTATAGAATCAATTTAAAAGAATTGTTGAAATGGTGCATTATGTATGTAATGAGTGTATGTAATGTGTGTATGTATGTATTATGTGTGTCCTAGTAATCGAGAGGCAGTGTGTATGTTAAAATTGTATGGGACTAGGACTATGGATATCTAACATAAAGCAGTAGATAAAAGATATACAGGAGAAAGCTTAAATGTAGCTCAAGTGTACCCAAAAAAGTGGAGTCTCAGAGAAATGCGTGATTCTATATCCTAACAGACCAACTAACTAAATAATTTAATATTTTCACCTCTCTACTTATATTCTCATGAATGTGCATGAGAAATTATATCACAGAACTTAGATATCTAAGTAAATGCATTTTGAAGTAAAATGAAATAATTTGTGAAAGTGAGTCTTCTCATCAAATGTCAGTACTGTAACACACTAAAGGAAAGCAAATATTTCATGAATTTCCTTACAGGCAACTTGGGATGGGACAAAATTTCCATTTCGACCACCTCTCCTAGTCATATAAAGTAATACAGTTTTCCCTGCAAATTTGAGTGAACTCCCGTCTCTTGTGCCAAGCAAAGTTGTGAGACTGCCAAAGGCATAGCTACCAGCTCCAAAATAAAGTGTCCAGATTTTACCCTGTACCCTGCATTTACAGATTCAGTGCCTCCAGCACACTGTTGTGATCTGTCCATGGGTTCTGTGGACAAGGGTGAAACACTTTTGGGGCCCAGGTGAATTACTGGGTTGTTCTCCACACTCGTATCTGCTTATCTGTAAATCCTGCAATATTTGAAATTGTCTCTTTCTGAGGAAATACTGCTTTTTACTACACCAGCTTGTCCACAGCAGGCTTCAGCTCTATCATGCACTATTAAGGACCCAAGTGTAGACACTGAGGCCCAATCTGGATTGCTAAGTAAGAGAGACCAGGGCCCACATCCTGGCTCCAAAGCCAAGTAGCAAAGTCTGGGCTGAGTACACACATCTCAGCTTTTCCTGTCTGCAGGTAGATCCCCTGAAACAGGACAGTCATTCTAGGGTCTTCCCAACTGGAGTAGTTTCTGGAGTTTCTGGAGTTTGCTATCCCCCAAATTATGTTTGGGAAAGGAGAAGCTGGTCTCAGACAAAAACAGTGCCAGGGAATGTCCTAATGACAAAGCAGGTCAGGCAGGCAAGCAACAGAGAAAACTCACACTCTCTCTGTGTTAGCACTCACACCCTTCTTTTTGCCTTTGGGATCCTTGAAAGCTTGTGAGGTCCTGGTACAGGACTCACTTCAAGGCAGGCCCTTGTGGAAAGGGCAGTATCTGTTAGTTTGCAACAAGTTGATTAAGAGCTGTTTGGACCTTAATCTGAATGATGATCTTGTTAGAAAGAAAAGTAATTTGTGCCTACTGAAATGCAGATACATAACGAAAAAGAATAAAATATTTTCCAGTGGTTTGAAGATCTGAATAAATTTCTAAACCTCATATGTCAATTCTAGAAGGAGTTATTTAGTCACCAGCTTATGTTAGAAATATTTTCCCAGGTAAATCTGATAAAATAGGCCTCAATTCTATTGTTTTAGCTGGTCTGTAACTCCAAACTTGTAGAAAATTTCATTACCATTAATGGGACTATTCACATTTTCAAAGTTATGAAGATACTACTCAGTATCTTCAGTATATACCTCACTCTGCTCTCACCATCTTTTGACATTAGCAGTTGTACTTTGGTAGCAGGTGCTGTGCTATTTAAAACAGACCTGGAAAATTAAACACACTAAAGATGCTCCCTTTTCCCCCTGCTCAAATAATGGAGGATCACTAGGAGAGATTATAAATTGGAATCACAATTTACTGAAAATCACAGTAATCACAACAATCATGTTAACAAAGAGTTCACAAAAGAGATGGTGTAAAGGGTATTCACCACTGAATAAATGAGAGTTTTCTTGGCTTATCCCCTGCATCCATCCCCCTTCACACCCCTTCTGTCCAAGAAAACAAGGAGGAGCTGCATCAAACAAACTGCCTCAGAAGCTAGATCATCCCTGTTGCCCCACATGCACTCCTTGGAGGAATCCACCCCACTGGTTCGACTCTGCGCCGCTGCCGCCAGCACTGGCACCACTCCACTCGGCTCTGCTGGGGCTTGGGCTCCACACAGCTTGGCCTTGCGCCGCCGCCGCCCTCTCTCTTCTCTTTTTCTCAGAGTGGCATCCCGGGCTCGCTGTCGCTGTCTTTCAGCATGAAACCACAAAGGCTGTGGTTCAGAGGAACAGGAAAAGGAACCGCCAGTGGTTGAGGGAGGCTAGGCCCGCCAAGGTGACCCAGTGCCTTTTCCTGCAGACAGCCAGACAAAAATGGCCAACTTTCCACTTCCAGGCCTGTTTTTTTTTCCCCCATGGAAAGCTTGCTTTCCTAGCAGTGACATGTGTGGTACCAAATAGTACTAAAAGCTCCACCCGCCCTGTCCCAGGACAGATCCATATTTGCACTACAAGTTCTTGACACTTTATGTCTGGATAGTCAATCTCATTAAAAAAAAAAAAGAATATTCTTGCATCCAGGCTTGATAATTTGTATTCCATGTTCAAGATACATGAGCCTTCTCTTCAATTAGGAACATAGGATGTGATCTGAAAATCACGAGAAAAACTCACAAAATATCAGAGCAGATAAGCAGTGAGTGCTGTACAGATATTTTTGTGGAAATTGAAGGCATCTGTAAATATTTCTGGAAGAGAATAAAAACACAACATGCAACAGAGAATTTATATTGGACAACATTCTGAGCAGGTCTAAAAAAATTAACCTTGCTTCAATATGAGATATGCTATTGCCATGAACTGGTTTGTAAGCATATATAAAGAAAAAACATTTACTATTATTATAGTTGTTGGTGCTGATTTCATTTAAGTGTAAGTTGTGGAAAGCAAAGGCACTCCTTTTCACTCCAAAATCATTGGTTTATACAACACTGAATGGATTTTTACTCTTCTTCTCATTTTGCAAACTCATTTGAAATCTTCCTCCAAATAATATGTAGGGTAGGTATTTCTTTTCCTCATCTTGAGGACTGCTTAACAGTTTGCGACATTAAATATATCTCTAGGCACATTTTTAGCCTGGTTTCCTGAGGAAACAAGACTTAGGCAGTCATGCTGTCTGTGTGTCTGTGTTTCCCTCACTGGTGCCCTGGAGTGCCTTGGACAGTTTCAACAAAATTTGACAGACATGGAGTTTTCAAAGATATTAAGCTCTTTCAACCAGCCTGTACAAAATATTGCCCTGGGGCCTCATTCAGGCTCCAGAGCTGTTTGTTTGATCCATCAGAGTTGAGTTGCTCTGTTTAGGCTCACCCAGCAGCCAAGAAATAGTAACTAGCCAGGCAGTAAGCTCACAGAGAGCTGCTGGTCAGTTGGCACAGCTGCATTTTCACAAAGCCACAGTGCATAATACTTCTTGCTGAGCTGACAGGTCAAGAAAAAAATTGATAGAGACCTGACAGGTTGTGGGCAGGCTCATGCTGGAATATGGACATAGCTGCACAGAACGGCAAAGCACTGGGTTTTTAACAATTCTATAAAATAAATACTAAGAAAAAAGCCCAACCCCCCCAAAAAACTCCATTAAAAAAACTCTAGAATTTTATTTGTGACAGAATACTGAAGTGATGAAACAGTACACAGAGTTCACAACTCACCAACATCCAAATATGTGCATAACACGTCGGTTAGGAAGCACTCAGTGTCTGAAATCTTCAGAAACAGAGATGCACATCCAGAATGCACGTGAGCGTGTATGTGCATTTTGATATATATATGCATACTTGCATAAGAATTCACTAATCCTTGCATCTTCTTAACCTGATGGACATAGTCCACATAAAAACCTTTAAATTCTGCGCCCTTGGTATTTCCAGCACATTTTGGCCTCACGTCACCTAGTTGCTACACTACTAGATGGTGGAGCATAGTATTTGTCCAGTAAGATTAGGGTCAACTGTATGAATTGTAATCAAGGTTACTGATCCAGCTTTTCTAAATAAAAGTTCTGGATAAACTATGTCATTTGTCACTAGCAGGGCTCATATTACATAATTATAATGTGAGCTGCAAATAAGCTTCACAAGGGCAATGGTATCACAGAAACTTTCTAGTACTTCTAGAAAGCAGCTTCGTTTCAGAAAAAGTCAGAAACTATTTCACAAATTTATTTTATTGCCAAAAACCTATTTCAAAATGTGTTAACCATTTGCCTTTGCTCTTTACCATGAATTGCTGTCTGTCTTCAGTTAAGAACAAAGTGAATGGAGCCAAATGATTAAGGCATCAATTGAATATTTTTGTATCATTTAATGAAAAATGTGTATTAAAATTAATAAAATTGAAGGAAAATTGAAGGAAAAAACTCAAAAACAACATTTGAAGGGCATAACAGAGTGGACAGCAATGTAAGTAAGTAATGCCAGCAGGCAGGAAATAACATAGATTAAATTCAAAGCAGCCATTCGTGTCTTCAGCCTCTCCAAGAATGCTAGTATAAATCCAGCTGGCACCTCAGGTAGCTTCTCCAGCCACATCTGCCTGACGCATTTGGCTGTCTGATACTTCTTTTTTTTTTTTCTTTTCTTAAGGAACGGTCTAACTGCTAGGAAAAGTATAATTCATTTATTTCAGAATTTCACAGAACAGATAATTCACCACGTGGCAACTTCTCTCCTCATCAGGTTTTTCCTACTGTTGCAATGCTGAGCAGGAAGAAATGAACAGCTATGACTGCCATGCTTCATATTATTTAGTGAGGCATGGCTGTATTTCCATCACATGTTTGTGGTTTTCCTTTTTCAGAAAGATGCCCAGTCATGAGCTTGAAGAAATGTTAACTTCTTGCTGTTGCACCTAGAAAGCCCTAAACCAAAGACAGCAATATATCAGCAAACAAATAGCTATTCAGTCTGATTACAAAAAGCACTACCTGGTTAGCATTTTGCTAGTCCAAAATGTTTTTACAAGATTCATTTTACACCAAAAATTAGCTGGCCAGGTCTTACCTTCATTTAATTCTGCTGAATTTTGGCTTAAAATCAGGAAGGATTTGGATAGCAGGCTAGGATCATAGTCTCAAAACGTGAATCAAAATTTTCAAAAGCCTCTAAACTGGAAGTGGAGTTTTCTTACAAGCTGTCTTTCTTTGTAGCAACAGGACAACATGGGATTATGGAATTTAAATGCTTTGTATTTTGGTTGTATGTTTTTTAGCTCATGAGAGTACAAACTATTTCTCACTTGAAATAAATGTCTTTTGTATATCTGCATGTATATGATGCATTCATCCTGGAAAATTGTATATAAATTCCCAGTTCAGATTTAAGTTAGAAGTGTATTGTGAAACCTCAAAATGACAATACTCTATTGGACAAAAAAAAGAAAAAAAAGAAAGAAAAGGACATTAGAAATAAAAAAATGCACTATTTAATCTATTTCTTTATGCCTGCACAGCATCAAGCAAACAACTAGCTCTCAATAAACTGTAAAAAATAACAAATAAGCACAAGAGAGTACAGCTGAAATAATGCCAAAGAATTAAGGCCAAGTAATTACAGCTTCTTAGATATGTTGACTATAAAGAAGTGTTTTCCTTGAGGGAACTTGAGGTTAACCATATGGCATACTGACCTAATCTTCAAAGGTACAGAATGGGAGGCTTCAGATGAAGCATGGCATTGCTATCGAATTCTGTGACACAGAAGAACAACTTGTGTAGCTCTGTACATAATTTGGTGGTCTGTATTAATAAAGTAGTTGTGTAAGTTAATATTATGGCCAACATTCTAGCATAGTGTTTTAGGATATAAAGAGAGGAGTGATAGAGCCAGGAAATCAAGCTGTCTGTGTGGAACAGTGATTCACTGCAGTATGAATCACTTGTGTCTAGAGGCAGAACTGGTCCTATTTGTGTTTTGCATTGTGTCAATATTTCCATGGCAAATCATTGTTTTCAGGGCTTCTATCCATGGAAAATGGATTTTTAATTAAAACTGGTACACAGAACACCAAGCTAACAGCACTAATGTTAATTACTGGAAGTTATAAATTATTCCCTATACAAAAGCCATTTGGGTCATATTTTTCAAGACAAAATTGATTTTGAAATGAATATTTGAACCATACTTATATTTTGTGAACTAGAGAGGAAAAGATCTGTGAATTTTTCTGTCTCTCATTTTTTTTAGCTTTTATATTATTGTTCATTCTTTCCACTACCTATTCTTCAGATCCTTACTACTTTGTACCACAGGCATTTTTGTTTCAGAAATTTTTAGTTACAGGTGTAAACCCAGTTGACCTCTGCGAGCCTGATTCTACAGTCAAACAATAGCAGACTTTTAACTCCCAGTGTGTTCCTTGTAATAGGACTTATGGTTTATTTCCTAAATATTTCATAACACGTAAGATGGAACTTTGGCATCTAAGTATAAATGTTTTTAGTATAAAAGTATAAAAGGTTTTAATCAAAACTTCATGATCAGAACAAAATCTCTCCAAGTAATGACAGTACATTAATAACTCTAGATTTCCCAAGTGTCATTAGTTTCTGTCTGGCATTTGACAGGATAATTAAAAATTCAGGTGTGACAAACTCTGACCTCTTCAGCAAAATTATAGAAATAGAGGTGGAAGAGATATTTTTTTGTCCAATTTGGGAGATGGATAAACTGGACACTTCTGTGTAAGCCTGTGTATTAAATGTCAGTAATATATCTGTTTAATTTGAAGATTTCCCACCATGAAAATTATTTTTTTCCTTGACTCATTTTCTCCAGATTTCAGTGCTTTGGGCTTAATATGCATGTATTTCACTACCAGACACCTACCTTGAAATCAGTGAGGCTGCCTGACACAGTTTGGTGATGGGGGAGGAATTTCATCAGTGGTCACAAAGATTAATAGTAGTAGGGCATAATTATATATTCTGTGAAGCCTTTTTATCCTATAACTGTCTATCTTGGAAATATCTGAAATGTTCTGGTCTAATTCAGCGTGGGGTTGTTTGGTTTTCTTTGGCACAATATAAACCAGCTAGGTCAAGTTAAAATGTCTTTGCTAAGGGGAACTCTTGCTTTCTCAGACATAAGGAATTTTCTTTTCATTCATGATTATACCTATTGTTAAGGTAGATAAAATTACTACCTCACAATCATGACAATGTCCAATGAAATTAATAACACCACTTAAATTATCATTAAAGAGTGTTTAGGATAGCAAATGTAAACTCTAATAAGTATTCAATAAAATCTCAAATCAGAAACATAATGCTGTTTAATAAATACTAAGGATACAAGACACCACCTGTTACCCTGCAGTAATCATCTGTCACTTGTCCCGTGAGAGTTTCTTCTTTTGCAGACATTTAGATAACACCATGGGTAATAAAGAGTTTTAAAGATCTGAAATCCAGCTTTTCTTTTTAATAGGGTACAGAGACTCTAATTTGAAGTTGCAGGTTTTTCCAAACTTGCTTTTCTTAATTTGAATTACTGTATTTAATATCAAGAAAAAAATATTTATTACTACCACAAGGTATTCAGGTCTAAAATTTAGAAAGATTAAGAGCTCCTTCTAAAAAGTTTTTCCTTCGTAAAGTAAACATGGTGAACTTCTACTACTACTTTTTATTTTTATGGAAGAAATCTTGTTTCCTGGCATTTTGTTTTTCTTTCCCTATTCTTGTCTAAATTTAAAAGTATGAGTTCAGGTTTTAACCTGAAAGTACTCAGGGAAGAAGATGGAAGAAGTCATCACCCTTCCACTTCTTGGAGTGGAAGGTTGCTGGCAACTGCACCTACAGTCTACACAAAAAAGGAGAGAGAAACAGATGGGAATAAAGATCATAATCTTGTTTTCTTCTCCATATGACTCAGAAAAGCAGCTCCTTGTGTGGGTGATACGTACTTCATTTGAAGGGATGTGACATTTCCATTTTGCCCTTGCAGCCCAGCGGTCCAGAGCTGTGCATATGTTACAATTTTTCTGACTCCAAGCAAGAAAGAGGTGGTTGAGATAAAGGGGAACAGTTAAAGGTCTTGGGTTTCCTGTGCTATACCCATATACTCACTGTGAAGACTATAAGAAATATTACACATCTCCTCTTGTCTTTACTTCTCCAAAGGTGGAAAATTTTCTCTGAAGTGTCAGTGTATTCATTATCTCTGGCATGGATTATCTGAGTGCATCTGCAGGGGGAGGTTGCTCTGCAAGATTTTAGCAAAAGTCTCTCAAGAGGACACTCTCACTGGGAGCTCCCTCCAACACTTAATTGTCTCATTTGATTATTTCAATCTTGAAGCTGCCAAATGGAACTTTAGCTAATGCCTACAGAGAGTTTAGCAATAATACTTTGCCCACTGCACTCTGTGGCAAGGCAGGACTGCATGAGCTGTCAGTATGCTTGCAATGTAGTAGCTATTTATTTTGGAAGCTTACTGTCATTAATAGAAAACACCCCAAAGATATGTGTGTTTCCTGCTATCCATAGGTGTTGGATACAGAAATTTGTCTGGAACTTGCATGTGTCTCTTTAGTCAAAATTAGAAGAGTTTTAGTCTATATTCACAAAAACGTGACTTTTTTAAAGTGAAGATTACAAAGCTATTAGAGATGTCAAGGATCAGCAGCTGTCTGCTCAGCTGGAAACCAGGTATTCAATAGCAGCAGTCCCTGTGACGTTGCTTCCTGAGCATAAAAGGATATAGGGGAAAGACAATTTGTAATGTCAGCCTAACAGGCTCCTGAATCAGCTTGTATGCTGCAAGGGGGGGTCTGTTATATAAATGTGCACCTATTAAAGTACTTAGTAAAATCTCTACCCTTAGAGATATCCAAAGCTTGGTGGGACACAGCCTTGAAAAATTTATTCCAGCTACCCCTGTTTTGAGCAGGGGTGTTGGATCTCCACGGGTCCCTTCCAGCCTCAAGCACTCTGTGATCCTCCATAATAACATCTATGTGATAATGTGCAAAATCCAGTTAAACTGGGTGCCTTTCCTTCCTCAGCCATATTCCAACTGCTAATTAATCTCATTTAGGATGCTTGCAAGAGTAACCAAGTCAAAATTGGTTCAACTCCAGCTTTTTTCCAATTTTTATAGTTCTGAGTCAAGAAGAAAACAAATTAGAAACTGCTTTTCTCCCAAAAAAGTTAAAATGCTTTATTTCTTTTTCTTTTTACCATTTTTATGTAACATTTCCTGTCACTAGAATGATAATGTCATTATTTATAATTCTAATAGCTTCTATATTACCATGCTTCTACATACAGAGTTCAGTAGCAAAATCAGATGATTCATTTTTCATTATAAGCAATACTTGCCCTTGAGCCCCTGGGAGTTGTACTTAAATCTTTGTCAATCTAGAAATAGGAGATGAAAAATGATAACTCTTTTTCATCCTTGAAGAGTCCGTACTAAAATCTCAACACGAAAAGCTCCTGAGACATGAAATTTTATAGCTGTGTTTTCTCTGGGTGAAAAACATAGTGGAAGTAATTCTGGCTTTTTAATAACTACTTCATTTTGAGCTCAGTGCAGCTGGTTTCATAGTAATTAAAGTACTGGGGTTTACAAATTCAATACAGAGACCATACAATAAATAAAGATGAACTTCATACTCAATTGCTCTAGGTAGTTGGTGTGTTGTTGTTCCTAACATTTGGTTTTTTCTTGGTTGTTCTGATCCAAATGGCATGCAATCTCCTCTTCTGAAGATTATTGTTTCAAGCTGTGAGTTTGGAGGTTTGCATATTTGAATTTAGCTTATGAAGAGCATCACATTGTGGAAAGATACTGGTATAAATATTTTAGACAATGGAGCTGGATAAACTATCATAAAAAAGAAGCCAAATTTCCAGTTCTATATGTGTATCTGTTAGTTTTTGGTTTCTTGATTTGTGTTTTTGTTTTTTGGTGGTTTTTTTAAGTTTTAGTTATTGGGGTTTTAAAATTTTATTTTAATTTTTTAATGCAGATTTTTGCCATTCAAGGGTTAAATCAAAAACCACACACACATTGACTATGGAGTGTCCCCCACCCTGCACCCATCAGAAGACTTTGAACTCAATTCATGTCTGCAATCCTCCTTCCATTACAAAGTAATGTCAAGATCCTGCAAGGACTGTGTTCTGTTTAATGTCTTATTTGTCATCCAGTTAAATCCTACTGTTTGACATTTAGAATTATCTCTAATAGCTTTGCCACTTTCCTAGGATCTTTGTCCCCATTTAGCATAGCTGTTGTATAATCTTTACTAAAATAGCATGCCTAAAACAAATAGCATATATGTTACATAGGTTTTGAAATTGTAAAAGGCTATATAAACACCAAGTCTGTGGAGATTCAATCATGTTATTTCAAGTGTAAAGAAAAGAAAACAGATGTCATACATGAAACTTAAACTACCTTAATCATAAACAAAAAAGATTAAAAGAAGGGAAAAACTAGTGGTTGCTTTTAGTCTTATTACAATCAGATTCAAGATTACTTCTCACAGTTCTCATCTTTTCAAAATGGAATTTAAAAAACAGCTGGGACAACCTGAAGTTTTTAATTTTCCAGGCTGAACAAACCAAATTTTCTCAGCCTTTCCTCAGAGGAGTCGTTCTCCAACCCTCTGATCAGCTCTGTGTCCCTCCTCTGAACTCACACCAAGAGGTCCATGTCCTTCCTGTGCTGAGGACCCCAGAGCTGGATGCAGCACTGCAGGTGAAGTCTCACCAGAGGGGAGTACAGGGACACAGTCTGTAGCCCTTCCCTTGTCCACTGATGGAGTCACTCCATCATTCAAGGCCGCTGGGTTGGTCAGGCAGGACTCGTCCTTGGCGAAGCCATGCAGGCTGTCTCACATTCCTGTCCTTCATGTTCCTTAGCATGGCTTCTACATCTTGTAAGTAAAAATAACTTTCACTAATATTTAATTATTAATATGAATTAAGGGAATAATTCCCACTACACTACAGGCTTGACTGTACAGTAGTAGCATTAATCTGATATTCAGACTAAATTTCTGTCATTGAGATCAGTAATTTCAATTACATCCTGCTTTGCTCTGCAAATTAGATCATTACATTTCTTACACGCAAACTTCACTACTTAGATGGAGAGTTAACTTTTTTTGGTCATAATTTATTTTGTTTGCAATTTTCTGGAAGCATTTGGCACACAAATCCATTGCTACTTTCTTCAGGGAACAAAGTTGAACAAGATGTACCCTTCTCCTTCCCTAACCTCCAAATGGTGCTTCTGATTCTCTGCCCTAGTATATCAGGTCTTTGTTTGTACCTCTTCAATTCTCTGTGGGATAGCATTGCAAATAAATTAAATGAACTTATTGCTGTTTGAAATGCAACAGGTAAACTTGAGAGAGTCATCGATTAGCGGGCATAACTATGGTGGTGGTGAGAGATACAGCATCAGGGACATTCTGGCTTCTTTATGTTTGCAGTAGGAGAAGCTCTCTACCTGGGGCTTGTTCCTACTGGCCTTGCAATGTACAGACATTCACTGTAACACAATGATTCAGTCAAAATGCAATGGAGAAGTGCATTTTCCTGTGTTTACACTGGAAACAGGAGTGGCCAGAAGAGAGGACATAAGTATACATCAAACTGGTTGTTCTGACATGGATAAGGAAAGCCATGTCCATAAAACTTTGTTGCACTCTTCTGTGGGTGCATTGTCTACAATTAGAAGGCCTTCTGAATGACAGAAATTGCCGTCTGGATCAAAGTGAGATGCTAGAAACAGCACAACATGTCTGAGACTGAATGCCTTCAAATAATCCTGGCATTTCTTTTCCTAGCTGAAATATCCTGTTCACTAGTTTATCTACCAAGGTAGAACTTAAACACTGATGTCCTCAGAAAAAAGTTTCTTTAACTTGACATTTTCCTCAAACTCTGGTATTTGTGGCACAGTCCTCTGCTACCCTTCTTGGTAGAGGGATTTGTAATTTTATTTAAGATTCTATTGACAGCATGACTAATGCTAAAAACAAAGTCTATTCCCAGATCAGCCAGTGAAAACCATGATGAATCAACACGTCACGAGGGTGACCATACTGATGGTGACAGACTCAGCATCACAGACAAGTATGGTGTAAGTCCCCACCACCACCATGCTAAAAGAGAATGAACACAAGCAACCAGGGCCATAGGTGAAAATTTTGTGGCAAATGCTACATAAACACCTAGTTATATCCTCCAGCTAATTAATTCAAAGTAAATCTGCTCCAGATTCAGTCTACATTACCTAACAATCAAGCAGTGCAAATATCTGACATCAGAGATCACCAGATCTTTTTAGGGGTGGAAGGGAGAAGGCTGTAATGCATTTTCCATATCTTAGTTTCAATGTTTAAATCAATTTTTAGCAAACTTTTGAAAATTTCTGAAGAATATAAGTGAAGAAAATCACCTTATATGGGCTGCTAAACTGTGGCAACTTGAGCATTGTAGAAGTCTCTGTATGACAGCAAACACTCTTGAAGAATCTACTTTTGGTGGTTCTGTGGTATGGAACTTGGACATGTTTCTTTGTTTTGAATCAAGTACTATATATGGAGATAGGAACAGTAAAAGAATAGATGTAAATTGATGTAAGTCTTCAAACTGCCTTAGAACTGACCAAAAACCTAAAGGAGGAAAGAGAACTATAAACTGAGAAAGAAAAGATGAATTAACACATTCTCCCCACTAGAGCAAAGAATGCTTCAGTTGTGTTGGGGTTCAATGTGGTATATGTGATGGTAATTAGAGAACTGTCTATATGTAACAAAGATGCAAATGAAGCTGCTGCTGCTCAGAATTTTTCAAAGTTTGTTTCGTATCTCTGGTCACTGCTATTTGTCTTCCTGGTGCAATACAGTAGAAAAAGTACCAAAAATATTTAGAGAAGTTGTTCCTAGGGAACTGCCGTTGGACAAGGTGGCATGAAGTTGTACAAGTTTACTGTAGAGTTATAGAAAGAGCATATTTACTACTCAGAACATCATATTGATTCAGAAAAACACCATGTGCAAACAAATCAACATTATATTCCGTATAGACTACCAGAAACTTAATGGAAATACATTGTTTCCTCTATAGACAACTGCAAAACACAGTCTGTAAAATAACACATCTATGTGGCACAATTTACCCAAATACCTTCCCTTTCTGTGCCCTAAAAATGAGTTTGAGGGACAAACTCTGTGTTACATTCTGTTTGGCTCAGGAATGTGAAACACACTGTAAAGTGCAGGACAGGGCACAGACCTAGGCTCCTAATTAGCCTCCCAGCCCTCAGGAGAGCTGGCATTTGGGTTCTAAGAGGGCTCTTTTGAGCCACAAAAGGTCTCTACCAACTAATACTAGTTAAGCACAATGCTGCAAACATTCTGCTTTGTTGAGTAGTGGGCAATGCGACGTATGTAGTATGAGCAAGAATTTATGTTAGCTACAAATGGAGACTTCATTGCAGACTGCTGGCCCTGCATGTTAGATTTGCTCATTTAGAAAACACATATCAAATCATAAAAATATTTTCTTTTCTCTTTTCAGACTATATGCATATAATGTATGTATATAGCAACTTGCTTTTTGGGAAAAATAATGAATAAATGATATGTATAAAATGTCCACAAAATGACGATAGTTTAAAAAAAATTAAAGCATGTGCATTTCTCCATTTCTCACATATATTTTACCCATCTCTAACTTTTAATCTCTTAAATACCTGTCTTTCCTACCAAAAATGCCCTAGAAGTCTCACACAATCCAGTGTTTCTGTACTTTTAAGTCCTTCTTCTACTCTTCCCCTTTCTACACCACCCTCTTTTAATGGGAATTTAATTCTAAATAATAAATCTCAGTCTGCTTTCAAAATAATTTCTTGCTTTCCTGTTAAAGACAGTTTTGCTAACTGTAGAGACAAGAGAGGCCATGAACAAGCTTCCCTTGAAACACTGTACTTATCTATTTATGGCTATGTCATGGTTTGGTGCTGGCCCAATGCCAGTGCCCCCATGAAAATGTATTTTCTTTAACTAACTGCTGTGAGATGTGACCAGGAACAGAGCAGAGCAGGCTTAAACTTAGAAAAAGAGAGAAAAACAATAATTTTATTAAACTACAAACTAACATCAAAAAAAAAAACCACACAGGAAAACAGAGTGAACACCTTTTAAACCATTCCTCCTCCTCCCACCCAAATTCACCAAAGCACAGTGAGACAAACAATCTTGCAGTCCCGATCAAGTTACCAACCCTCAAGTAATCAATTCTCAGTCCATCAGGGGAGAGAGGAGTCTCTCTTGTACCACAGTCCTCCCCACGAAACAGGGTTGAAACTCCCCATGTTTCCTTGTCACACCTGGCACCGCCCGGAGAAACTCTGCCATGGTGACATGCTCCTTCCATGTACAGTGCTCTCACCACCGTCCATGGACCGAAACTGCTCAGGGCTCTTCAAGGATGCTTTGCCAAGTGCCGAAAAAACAACCGTGCCTCATTTTTGGGACAACAGTCCCCCCCATTTTCTCATCCCCTGGGGCCGAGGGTTTTCTCAAGAACAGAGCTCTTCTCCCTGAAGATGGAAGGCACCACCACGCCCTCTTCATCTTCCTCTGTTCACTCCTTTATATAATACCATTACAGCAGGTCAGTCTCTTGGCTCAGGCTATAGCATCCACCCAAATGCAGTCTCATGTATTACAGGTAGCTTGGTTCAGTCTATGGCTATACAAGAAAAGTCCAGCTAAAAAAGCCACTCCATCATCTCCTCCCACTTCAGCTTTTCCACATCTTCTTAACATCTCAGGTCCCAGACTGTCTCTCTTCTCTCTCCAACCACCAGCCAGGAGGACTAATGTTTCACAAAGTTTCCTTCACCCAGGAAAGGGTTAAAAGTCCGAGCTCCGCTGCCCTCAGGGCACTGAGATCTCACGGTGGCACTCCCACATGCTGGGCATCACCCCCCCCGCCGCCTCCTCTGCCGGCACAGGCTCGCTCGCTCTCTCTTCTGGGGTTGGGGGGGGGAACAAAAGATACCTCGGTGTTTTCTCCACCCCTCGGTCCTGCAGGGGCTGGCCCGGTTCCATTCCCTTCCACCTTCTCTCTCTCTCCGGGGCTCCGGCCTACCTCAGCCTGGGCCTCCATGGCTCCCCTCCCCCACCCAGCCATGTGGCCGGGCGGGGAAGAGATGGTGCCGCTCCCTGGGCTACCACAGGCGAAAGAGAGCGAACTCTGGGAAATCTCTGCTTTTAACCCCGTGTGTCTTCAGAGGTGACTCACGGCTTCAGTGGTCACACCAGGTGTCAATATTCGAATCTGACCACTGATTGGTTTAACTAAAACTTCCCAAAAAAACTCACTTCCTCCCAAACCGAGACAGGCTATTACTCCTCTATAACACAAGGCCGCTCTGCTAACTATGACTTCAGAAGAGTGACTCAGAGCATAGATGCAAGGTTTATTTCTGCTTGGAAAAAAGCTCTAAAATATTTGTGTGTTTTCATAATCATAAACTGCTCGGTACAATGATTTGTAAAACTGCCAATATGTCAACCCTGCCCAGTCTTCTGGCCCATCAATTTTATATATCTTTAGTCAGATTTACCAGTTTCTGTTGAAAACTGCCCTTTCTCCAGATGTCCCTGTGAAATGCCTAGAAAATAATTTCAGTATAAGTTGCCTGATGATCCACACATTTCTTGTACCATATGCAAAATTTTGCAGATGAAGAAGGGAATGGTTGGTTGTTTTTATTTCCTTTTTAAGTGCATTAATTGATTTCCAAGCAAGCATAACAAAATCATGTTTTCACTCAGATTCATGACCTGAAAGAGCAGTACTTTTGTAAGACTTTTTTTACAACATCCACTGTCTGTAAATATTAATGACAATCAATGAAGTCATTAAGTTATAAGCCTTCTTTTTGCAAATAGATTTTAAAAGTTCAGTGATGACTTTGCTCTGAACAACTTTGTCTGTTTCTTTTCCCCCAGGCTATGTGAGACTGTGAGATGCACAAGTTATTGTGATGATTCTTGAAACACTTCTAATTCTGACAGAGAGGGTTGAATTGACACGCCATAATCATAACCTGTATTATTGAGAAAATGGATGGGTTTATTTTTTGGAAGAAAAAAAAGAAGGCTTTCATGTGAAAAGGACAAAAAAAAAAAACAAACCCGACAAAAACAAACAAACCAACCAACCAACCAACCAACCAACCAACCAATTAAAAATTTTGTCTACCTGTGGATTTAGATTTAGATCCTGGATTTTCCCAGGATTTAGAAAATAAGAAGGAAATCCATTCTGAGATGTTCTGTAGACCTGGGATTTTTCCCTTGAGACTGTTGGAAGCCATTCGTCTAAGCAATCACTGAGTGAAACAAAAAAAAATTATATTTTTGAGATGATATAGGATAAAACTCCTATTCTGCAAAAAGAGAAAAGTAGGATTTTAGTGTATTCATGATCTGAGAGTAAAAGTGAAAGTTCATGATGAAATGAAAACAGTAAAGGACCTGTGTGAGAAATTCTGGCTGTGTGTAAAGAAAATAGAGTAGAATCCAGAGTACACATATATTTGTAGGCAACATGTTAAAGAAGAAGTAATTCATTGAAGACAAATTTGCTCCAAATCAAAAAGTCTACCAATAACTGTTAAATTAACAGAAGACTACTCATTGAAAACCATTGAAAAAACCTTGGCCGTTTAAATTTATTAGATTAAAGGGATTAATGAATGATCTATTTAGAGATTGAACAGAGAAGTCTCAGCTTTTTTTGTCTGCACTTGCACACTAATGTTGATTCTAATTAGGTAGGGTTCATACAGCTGAAACTTAACTAGTTTTCAGAGCTTCAGTATCTGCAATAGCTGACCTTTAGAAATCTTTCTGAATGTTAACATAATTCTGAAGGTGTTTCTAAAATATTTTTCACACATCTAATGTGACTTTAAAAACCCCAGGTTTTGACATTTATGAACATACCAGAAAGACTGATGAGGAGAATTTATACAAGCAGGAAAAACAAATGAGTGCAAACTTTTTATGAGTAAATACAGATTGGAAGTTATACTTCTAAGAATTCAAGGAATAGGATTTTTGAGGAATTTTCCTACAGGGATAAAAAGGAACAAGTTATTTTTAAGTGTAAGTTTACATACTTATGGACGACAAGACAGAAGAAGATTATTTGCAATAAAAAGGGTCTAGACTTAATATTCCAAGAGGGTCTCTCTAGTTTTATGTTCTTACATCACAGAGGAGAAAACTGCAAGCTATTGGAGTGCATAATTTTTATGAGGCAGTTGCTGAAGCTCCACACACGAACAAGTGTTAAATCCTTAACCCAAGGGAGTCTGAGTTTGATTTTGAGAGGAATAGTGCTCAGTACATTACACAGTCAGAGCTAGTGTCTAAAGTATTCAAAAGTATCAAAATTAAATGCCAATTTTCAAGAAATTTCTACTTAGTAGCTTACATTCCACTTGCTTAGATAAGTAAGATGCTACTAGAAATGGAACTTATTTTCTTAAATCATCTGTCTGCTTTAGAAATCTGTACTCATTAGCTTCTCTAAGTGCGTGATCAGAGAAACAAATTAAAAAAAAAAAATACTAAAGGCCAGTAGGAAATTATAAAGACATTCTGGGGTTTATGATTCAGCATATGACTTGATACAATGTTTCAGCTTTTTTTAATATGACTGATTAAATTGGATAATTCTGAACTATCAGTAATCTATTCTGCCATGGTATAAAATTGCTACATTTGAATGAAGAGCGCTACAAATCTGTGAAATACTGGGCAAATTTGCTATTTCTGTATTTCTTCAATTAATCAAAGTAACATATCAAAATTTGTTACTGCTTTAACTTTGCTGGTTACCATCTGTTATTTTTTAGGCAAGTTTTGAAGTGAAATTTTAACCTAATTTTCTTTCTGACACTATTCCACAAGTTGCAGCTCTGTAGACATTTGCCAGATTTATTTGCTTAAATAGCACAGTTCTTGATTCTTAATTTAATGAATGGTTAGGCAAGGTATGCTTTCTACAAGGAAACTATGGGAAAAATATGTAATTAAGCAGGTTGCAACCTTGCATAAACCTTTAATTTGTTATAGCCTTAACAAGGCAACAAATAAATAGTGTATCAATATTTGGCTCTTTTTAACTCTGGAAAGATCTATTTCTTATTGTGAGTTTCACTGTGCTCCTTCCCACCCCATTCATCTGAAAGAAAGCAGTAGAAGCCCCAAGGAACACTTTTGCTTGGTATCACAGCACAGTTCTATCTTCTGTGGACAACAGCTGGCAATTAATCACAAAAACTCTGGTCCTATCCAGACACATTTATATTCCAGGTGTTGTTCTGCAAATTTAGGCTGTGAATGAGATTATGTCTGCCTTTTTATGTTGCTTGCTCTCTTGGCTTTACAGCACAGTACCCCCAAGTGGCCTGTTTAAGTCAGAATTCAAACACAAGAGTTCACTGATGGGTTTTTAATGAACAAAGCTGAAACTAGACTAAGATTAAAAAAAATAAGGAGGGTAGCAGGGAGCATTTCAAAGAATCTTACGTAAACAAAACTAAGCTCAGCGACTATGTCAGAGGAAATGAGTGTTTTACTTAAAATCAGTCAGAAGACAATCACCCAAATTTTGACTTTGCAATGCCTTTCAGGGGCCTGTGGTCCTGGCTCATGGTTTTGCTCAGTGTCTGTAAAATGGTAACACTAATCTAGTGTGTACTTCTAATTTAGAAGTAATTTTTCCCTCTTCATGGAGGTTTTGTGTGATCATGAGCCAAGAAGGACTGGGTACAGCCCAAACTTGTTTTCATGTTTATCACATGGCATTAAAAACAGCTGGGCATATGCTAGACTAATGACAGTGACACTTAAAGGATGGCGAAAGGAGAGGAAAGGGGAGAGGGAGCTTCACCCATATTTTTTTTTTTTAATTGGCTGTTCCCTTAGTTTTTATTCATGGACTAAAATGTAGTATGTTTTGAATTGGAAACTTCTGCTTTAAGTAGCCAGTCAGCCTGTTGAAGTAAAAACTCCCTGGACAGTTGTCATCAAGTGTTTTGATTGAAACCATGTTGTTTTAAACAGATGTGGGATCATATTCTGCACGGACCCCAGTGCTGAACAGCCTCACTGAATTCACTCGCAGGTGTAATCGTACTGATTGGTATCAATCAGGGAGTGTGCAGCTCTTTCTCCAACGTGCAGCCAGTGTCAGAGGAACTGGCTCCATGGTTGGTGTGGGACTGCTGAGGATGCTGAAAACACCTCTTGCTGTAGTCTTTACTCACAGCCTAGTGAGAGTTATTCTGAATTCAGATGATGAATGAATATTTGTTTTAAGGTCTGCCTGGTTTATGTACAATGATAAGGATGTCTTAGTCTGAGTTGTTTCTACCATTAGCATAACCCTTACATAAAGGCTACTAAATACTGCAGTCATTCTATCTTTCTCTGTAGTATGGTAGGATATCATGCCTTGGACTGAGGTTTCTGGGATATATCTCCCTGAACAATGTCAGTTCATCTATTGAAGGACAATCATGTGACAGCAAACAGAGGGTTTCATGTAATATGCTAACTTTAGGATTTTTTCTCTTGTTTTCAAATATGAAGTATATAGTACTGTATGTGTTTTAGGATTTAGTGTCAAAGACAAATTTTACCTCATCGAACATGATAGCCAAATGATACTGCCAAATGAAATACCAAGTAAAGATAAACCATATATTTTCAGAGTCCGCATGGTGGTTTATACAAGAACTCATGTGCAGGGTTAATATTGGTATTTCAAAAATGATGCCAAAAATGGCTGGATGGAATTACAGCAGCAGTAGTTACAACTTGCCAACAACTTACATTTTGGATTTTGTTTCTTTTTCACCACATAATTTTTTCATTAAATAAAAAGAGAAGAGAGAGAAAATAAAATAAAATTGATTAGTTAGGATTTGAAACATTGCTCTACAACTCTGAGTGCTCAATGGTCTTCTGTTAAGGGCCACATTCAGAAAACTCTGTCCAGCTTCCCTACAGCAGCAGCTCACCCAAAGCCAAGGCAGTGTGGCTTGCATGGGGTCCCATGAGCAGAACTTTAGATCCTGCATCTTCATTTTTCAAAAGATACACTAGTCCAGAAATCTTATTACTCTCTGACTATAATAATCATAATTGCAATGAAATGCCACATGGTAGATTAAAGAGAAAAAACAATGAAATTACATGGGGAAGCTATAATCCACCCTCTCCATTCCTTTTATTGTCAAGGGTGTTACTGGTTATATGCTGCCAACATGCACAGGAAAAGAAGTTATATGCTCAAAGGATTTACAGTCTTACAGACCTGTTCTTGCTTCTGTTGTATGTGATTGTACAGAGGGATGTATGTACCAGCACTGAATATATTTTGTTTGCCCATTGACTAAGATGCTAAAAATTGCAGTTTATTCAAGAAAGGCTTCCATCCATATCAAATGCAATTCTGACAAAATAATTAAGGTATGCAGTCTGTGAGTATTAACTAGTACTAGTATCTGTTTAAAAAATCCATATGACTGGCAAGAACATTTACCTACATCAAACTGTAGGTTTGGACATCTGTCTAATAAAATAAAAATTTTAAAGTAGTCTTACAACTACTTTTTTCAACTATTAAGATAGTGGGGTTTTGTTTGTTTGTTTGTTTTTTTCCTAAATAATTTGATTTTGCTGATTTGTTAACATTCTGTATTTCAATCTTGTTACACATTTTCTACTTTTTTTCCTAATGTCACCTCCCTGCCACTGGATAATTTTCTCTTTAAAGCTCCAATAAAACAAGGGATCAGCTGTATAGCTAGTCTGTTGTTAGCTGTTCATCTTTACCTTATTATTCAAAACTCTGAAGATTATACAGTTTTGATAGTTATTTACTTGGGGGTGGGGTTTTTGTTTGTTTGCTTTGGTTTTGCTCTATGGGCTAATTAGGCCTGCATAAAATATGTTTATTCATGAGAAAAAGTATAGCCTTTCAGCATTTCTAAATCACTCCTTTCATTTTTGCACAATTTCAAAGAAGTCCAGGTAATTCCGTAAATGGAATTCGATCTAACTAAGGCTACTTCTGCTTTAGTAGTCTGTTACACAGGTATGAATGAGGCTGACAGAATATTTCCTTGCATTTTCTAAAGAAAATCTAAAATCAGTAAAGCAGTCAAACCTTAAATTTTTGAATATTGATTTTCAGGTTAATGGTTAGGGTTTCTGCATATCATATAATCTAGTCTATCACAATTTGAGAGTGCTGCATTTTATGTCCTTTAAACACAAACTCCTCAAGAGTAGTGTAGTGAAAATTGAAGAGAATAATTATGTGGTAAAAAAACAACTATTTTCTTGTGTTGGAGCTTTTATGTATGAACAATTTGACATGCTGCTGCTCATTAAGGAAAACTTAATAAGCATTTGCAATAAGGTAGGACTGTAAAAGCAGAGAAAAGTTGCTCTGTCACAGGAGAAACTTGAGTATTCCATAAAGATCTTCTTTCAAACTGTCCTGCTTAAATGACATAGTCCAAAGATACCTGACTCTTTTTATTCTTCTTAGGTTTCATATTCAAAAAACCTTGTGAATAATTTTGGTCTATCAAGGAGGTTTTTTCCCTTTTTCTTTAATCCTCTTTTTTATCTCAAAGTTTTCCTCCTCTGGAACATTGTCTGCATTGTCTTATGATGACTTTTCTTTTGCTGAAATCCCCAATCAGTGATTAATCACTTCTTATTTGAACTACTGCTATTCCCTCTTCACAGTCCTTATAAACCTTTATTATCTCAGCTTCAGCAAGACTGAAGTACCATAGCCATAGAGTCCTTCCCATCCAGTAAATATCACTACATCAGATTCTACCCTAGCTTTCCACTTAAACTGATCTTCTAATCAACTTCAAAAAGGTGTTTTTCAAAATGTTGATAAATTATTCTAATTCACTACATTAACTTGTTGTCCAGCTGCACCTAACTTTACTCTTTCCTCTTGATGCCTTCTCTGTGTCTGCACCATTATTTCAGCCGATTACTAATGTCTCATTTGAGTCAAATGAAATTCCCTGTCTTCGTGGTGACAGAGCAAATTTCAATCTCACATTTAAATCTCTTTAAAGTAAGTTGATTGATTTTGTGTAAATCCATGTATGATATTACTTTATACAGAGCTGTATTTCAGAATTTGTCAATACACGACTGCAGAATAAAACGAGAAGATAATGCCATGTAATTCTGTAGGTTTTCCATTTAATACTGGATGACCTAAAAGTATTTTTCATTTTATGCTGGATGACTTAAACTGACAAGTGATTCCAGTGCAGCTTTTGTTTACATGAGTTGCTCCAAAACAGTCCACAATATTTGTTCTTTTTAATCCCCTAAATTAAAAAGGGGGTGTACATGAAATACACATACGTAAAAAGATAAAATCTATAGCTACATGAAGAATTTGAAAGTTTTTATTTTATAAACCATTCTGCTTAACTAAAGATTTAAACAAAAAATAATACTTGATTGTTAAAATTATTTTTCAAAATCTTTAAATCAAGATAAGAACTGAAATTGATGAAAAGGCTCTGGCATGAAGCATTATAAAAGTTGTGAAAAGTTCACTTTATAGAAGGTGAAAAAAATTTAAATAAAGAAATTTAAGAAAATCCATATTAGATTTTTCTAGTAGATAGGAGTTTGTGACTAAGTCCCTTCCAAGATGAGTAAAGACAATTTCTCTGTTCTTAAGAGCATCTAACATGTTTAAGGCTATGGGGATGTTGCATTTTCTGTCTGAAAAAACAGATATATGACAGTCAAAACCACCTCATACTGCTCCTCATAAGTGAAGCCTTAAATTTATCCCAGCACCCACTTCTAGGCAAATGTATATTGGGGAGATTCCTTTGATACGATATAAAAAATGCAAAAATTCAAGTATAGATTTTTTTTTAATTAATTATCAGCCCTGTCACAATCAGGCTTATCAATAGCATGTCAGCTCTGTTTTCTTTCTTTTTTTAAAATGTTGATTTGCAAATTGAAGAAGGAAGTAATTGCACTACAGGAGAATCCTTCCTTTTACCAGGCTAATTGAAGAAATTTTGTTTTTCTGGTTAAACTTGAAGAACAGATCTGTAAGATCTAATTTAAAGTAATTAGGATGCTACAATCCAGAAAACTGTACTTATGAAACACCCTGACTTTTCAATGAGGTACAAAACATCACGTGGTATATGAAAGCTGCCAGTAGAAGAGTGGTAGAGAGAAACAGAAACAGAACACAGGGACAAGGTCAAGTCTGGAATATTTCAGAGACTGAACAAATGACAGATAGTGTGATAGAGGCATGGAGGAATAGATTCCTGGAAACATACTTTATAATTAGAATATGAGTCTTGAGTATCTATCTGGTGGACAATCTTCAACTCTAGTTAGGTTGACAGATTAAATAACTTTGTGTTTTCTTTCAATGTAATGGCTAGGTCACCGCAACTTCTTATATTCAAATAATTTGGCATACTGTCAGTAGCTGGCTATTCACGACTTCTTTTGTTATTCCAACTAGAAGTCAGAAAACTGGGCACAATGTATCTTGAAAAAAGGAAAAAGAGGTATTAGATATTCGCAATTTCTCTGGAAATTCCCATATATATTTCCATCAAATGCCAGAGCAGAGACCTAGGTAACCATACTTTGCATCATTTAAGCTCATCTTTTAGAGTTAAAAAGGATACAGTTCTTTGGATGCAGGTGAATTTAATCTATAATTACCATTTCATAATTTTAGAATTACTAATGGGGAAACAGGCCAGTCTTTTTCCCTATAAAAATCTGATATGGAAAATGGCTCTTTTTTCCGCTCCTTTTTGGTATAGACTACCACAATTTCTAGATAAAATCATGTGATGTGAAAAGGCACAGCCAAACATACCAAAACAAAGATTTATTTTTTATAATATGGAAGACAGAAAAAAGGGATAAAATTGAAAATTGATGAATAGAAGCATAAGATTTTCTGATAGATCTAAAAAAAAGTATGAAAGAAACTTACGAATGTGATGGCAACACAACTCAGGAAGGCTTAACAACCACTAGCTTAATGAAGATGTATTGATTACTGTTTAAGCAGTTGCTGAACTTCGTCTGTAGGCTTTGCACCCACCATAACATAATTATGTTATACACACTTCTTCAGTGTGGAATTAAACAGACTGGACCACTTCACCTTGGATCCCCAGGGAAGCCAATCTCAGAGGCAGTTACAGGAGCTCCAGAGACAACAATTGCAATTGCAAAGATACGCACAGTACTTATAGTTGGATTATTAATTAAGATGTTTACTTCCTGAGGTATTACCAAATGGTATGCTACAACAGTCATGAACATGCCCTTCTGAGAGCCTAAGCCAAAAAGAGCCATATAACTGCAATTAGGATATCACAGAGCCCAAGCTAATAAGCCTTGGCCTGAAGCATGGTATATTTTAGGAATGATGCCATGCTGAAGTGGCAAGGATTGTATTGGTTGAGAGAGCAAAAGAACAGTATTATTTGCTAGCTAAAACCTACACAGACATTGTCACAATTTCAGCACAGGGTTTAGGTTGCTCAGGCAGTTCAGTTGCATTGCGTATGTCTAAATTGAGTATTTTATACAAGAAAAGCCAAAGCCCCAGCTAAGACCAAGAGGAGTTACTGTGTTTTCATACAGAAGTTATGATATCTGCTACATAACAATTTATAATTAATAACATGAAATCCCAGTTTCATTGCTTTTTAGCTATCATTAAACATAATGTTAGAATCTGGGGAGAAGTGAGATTGCAAAGAGGTGTAACTGCTCTTTCTCTCTCTTTGGAAATAACTGAGATCCCCAGAATTACAAAAAAATTTGCCACTTTGCTAGAATTATGTTTTAAGATGGACTTGCTGTTAATGGATAATACAGAATCACAGAATCACAGAATCACAGAATCACAGAATCACAGAATCACAGAATCACAGAATCACAGAACAGGTCAGGTTTAAAGGGACCACAGTGTGTCACCTGGTCCAACCTCCCTGCTCAATCAAGTTGGATCATCCTAGAATACACAGCACAGGATTGCATCCAGATGGTTCTTGAATATCTCTAGAGAGGGAGACTACACCACCTCTCTGGACAATATTCAGGTGGAACTTCCTGTGCATCAGTTTCTGCCCACTGCCTCTTGTCTTATTGCATATACCAAGAAGAGGCTGGCTCCACCCTCTGACACTCTCCCTTCAGATATTTATACACATTGCTGAGGTCCCCTCTCACTCATCTCTTCTGAAGCCTGAAAAGGCCCAGCTTCCTCAGCCTTTACTCAAAATAGAGATGCTCCAGTCCTTTTATCATCTATATTATCCCCTGGTGGGCCTGATTCAGGAGCTCCATGTCTCTCTTGTACTGAGGAGCCCAGAGCTGGACACAGCACTCCATATCTATATATTAGAAAATACATCCTATTGTCAGAGACATTATTATGACTGTTAAAAGACTTCTTTCTTTGGAGGATAATATCACTGCTGTGGAGCCATCTCACATGCAGGTGAAAGGTGACAGGAACTGAGATGCTGGAGGATGCAGAACTGCAAAATCAGGTTCCATGGGGAGTCCCTCATTCTGTATTTAACAAATAAATGGGTACTAGTACAAACTAAGATTTTCAGACAGTGGCTTTATTTTAAAAAGTGTCTTGGACTAAAACATTTATTGTGTTTAGTAGGTGAAACAGAAAGTTGGTATTCACGTTATGAGCTAGGACAGCCTTTTAAAGGAAAAGAAAAAGATGTGTTTGAAAATACAAGGCAAGTAAAATTTTGGAAGAATCTGATTCTTCACCTGCAATTCAGTTACAGACTGTAATTTTGGCCTGTCCTGGACCTTTGAAAGGCTATAGAAAAGAGGAGCAGAGACGGAGTTCTAGAACCACATATAATATTTGGCAAAATATTTAGAAAACCTTGTCATATTTTTCTGCATATTCCATAAATAAAGGGACACCTCCCTTCACCTCCCAAAATAATAATGTTTCATAGTCTGAAAAAAAGGTTTTCAATCCCCAAAGATAAGTAGGCAAAAACTGGCTGAGGATAAGTGGGACCATACCCTAAGCAATTTGACAGTCAACACCCACAATAAAGCTACAGACCCCAGAACTTCTCCAAGAGCCCTGAAGCCTGATTTTCCAAAAGTAAGTTCACTAGAAAAGAGATTATTTGAAACTCTATTTTTCAAGACATTATGTATATAACATAGCAGCAATATATAATGCACAGTCCAATGACAGTGACTTCAGGTTCTGAAGTCCGGGGTGAGATATAAAATCTCTCATCCCAGTCAAAAGGAAAACTACCTCAGTAGCAAAGCATCATTAGAGCAATCATGTGGTGTCATTTATACTTTGCTCAATCAAATTATATTTTGGCATCAGCCAAGAACCAAGCTGTCATATTTAATAGAAACCTGGATGCAGTGAGCCTGTCATATTTAAAACCGATTCCAAAGAAAAGAAGGCTTTCCAGAAGTACAAAAAAGCAACAAAGAGAATAATCAACATGGTACAGTATCTGAAGTATTTTCCCATTCAGAAAAAATGTGCTATATATCTAGCAGAGGAAAACTGTAAGTTTTGTACTGATAAGTAATGGCTTATAATGCAGTCCTGAAAATTTGGTGGACACAAACAGAGGGAAGTTTCATCCGAGCATCCTGCAAAAATGAAGAGAAGGGGTGATATGAACCTGCCAATTTGTATAAGAATACCTAAAGAGATAACACTAGGACTAACACCCCTATCAAAGTGAAGAGATCCCATAAACATCTTTAGCAAAAGTAATGTCTGTGCCTGAGGGGGAATCCATAGATCCAAGTCACTGAGACATCACATACACATCAAAAGTATCTGATACATTTTATAGAGCACTCTGCTTTCAAAAAGAGTACTTGTCTTAACTACACATAATATATCATATTATTTGTGCTTAGCAGAGCCTGAAACTCTATTAAATCAGCACAGTATCACTGACAGTGCTGTGTCCATAATAATCCTCATAAGCTGCTGGTAAATGAGGTTTCTCACCTTGTAGCTTTCCTTGCAACTAACAGCAGTGTTGTGCTTCATAAAAATATGACTTTGAAAATCCCATTGTGCACTACAGGGGTTTGATATGCTCTTTCTTGTGATAGCTAGACTAAAATAGTTTGTTGTGGTTCTGTGTTCATCTCCCCTGACAGCTGAGGAAATGTCCTCATGTTTTTTCCTCCTGAGACATGGCTATTTCCAGAATGGGAACTTCTTTATTAAGAAATCTTATTTTACTTCCCTCCTAACAGTTTTCTTCTCAGTTTTTTTCCCACTGTGTGGCTCTTATGAGATGCAACCAACTGTGAAAAAAGGGGTGCCATCAACATAGTTCTGGCACTTTTGTCTACATCTTCGTACAACAAAAATGGAAAGCAAGTCAGTGAAAGAATCATAACCAAATACTACTCTCAGAGCCAAAAGATTTGAACAATAAGAATCAAAGTAAATGTTCAAATCATATAGATTTGACAAGCTTAACTCTCCCCAGTATGCTTCTGTGTCAGTAGGAAACAGAATATTACCCAATGTGCCAAAATGTATTTGAGAAGAAAAGAGTGCATTGGATGAAGCAGCGCTGCTGAGGGTGAGGTCTGCAGCACAGAAGTACTGAGCTCAGCTTAGCAAAGGCTGAAAGTAAAGGCTGTGTCCTGACATCTATTCAGCCTTCTTGGCAGCATGCTCCCTGGGGTGACAACTGTGAAAAAAAGGGTGCCATCACCAACGTTCTGGTTAGTCAGAAGGAGTCAGATGAGGGGCTGTTCATCCTTGTAGAAAGCAGCTGCGTTTTGGGTTATAACTCCTTGCTGAGCAGTGGAGAGAAAGGTTGCAGACTTGAAATGTGTGAAGGAACAGTTTGTCTAACACGCAGCTTGTTTTTCATGGATGTGATGTATTGGAAGCATTTTCCTTATTCCCTGGGGAAATGGTGGACTACCAGCTGCAGTGCATAATTAATATTAGACTGAATCTCAAATGAGGTCATGATAATGAATACTATAAACATCTTAAAGTGCATTTGATAGTCTCCTTCAACATCTGTAGTTTCAACATCTGTAGTATTTGTGGCAGCCATGGAACAGCAAAAGATTAACATTTTTGCTAATTAAAAATTGTCTAGATTTTCTCTGTTTCTATCTTTTCTCCATGCCTCCATTAATTCTCCTAATCTTTTTGAAATAATCTCCTATTCAGATCCTTTTTGCTGAGGCCTAGCTTCCTCCTAAGAAAATCTTACGGAGGGAGAGGGGGTAAAGACTATGATACAAGGCAGACACTGTTTTGCAGTAGGATTTCTTAGATTTTGGCATAAAAATTTCTTCGCAGTAAATGTATGTTTTTCATCAGACCTTGCTCTACCATGTGGCCTAATCTTCTTGATATTTTGCCCAACATATTATGAGCTCAAACTACTATTTCTTTCCTTTGTAAAAGCCAGTAATATAAATGCTACAGCAAATGGTATAAATCCCAGTGGAACACACATATCTATTTCATTTGGGTTATTGGTTGCCAATGGGAATAAACAGATTTTTGTCTTTGAAGAGTTCATTAGCTTCTAAGGGGGAAAAAATGGGCAATACAAAACTCCCTTTCTAACCTTGTAAATCTATTGGGAACCAAACTCAAAACTCCATTTAGTTTTTTTGGGAGCGTCTGCTGACCTTGGCTTTGACAAACCTTGTAAGCTGTACTTTAGCCCACACAGCTTTAGATGCTTACAGTTAACTTAGAAGATATCCATTACTGCTTGTGTCCAAGCTGAAAAAGGGGTGTTGGTTGAGAAAAGAACTGCCTGAGCTACCACGATGAACTCTTCTATTATACCATCCCTATTGCCAGATTTTCCCTGCTGTTTGAATACTTACCTTTCCCTCAGGGTTGGCTAAGGGAGTATTATCTTTCCTGTAGTGTATAAAGAACCCATCAATATTCCCTGAAAATCCTGTACCTGTATAGAAGTGCAGTGTATGCAGGACGTGTGAATCCCCAGCTACTAGTCTCATTCTCTGTTTCTATTAAAAACATAAATATAGGAAACTAGCAAGATATACTGGGCCAAATGCTATGATTCTTACCTGATTTAAATTGCTATCAACTTCGAAAGGATGACTGTTCAAGAAAATAACAGATTGTCTACTGGTTTTGTTTTCCCAGAAGGCATTGTCATCCTGCTGGTGGTCTTGTCTCCAGGCTGAATCTCTGGAGGGAATTCTAAAGAACCACTTTCAATCATAGGTACTTCACAATAAAATAAAATAATAATAAAAAAAAGAATTATACAGTGGAAAAAGAGTCTGTGGCTAAAGAGTAGATAAAAAAGGGTACTAGAATTATTTTTTATTTGGGATCAATTTTACTTGTTTCATACCATCTGAAAGTAATTGGTTTATAATGAAGAATACTATGTAGAAAGAATCAAGCTGTTAAACTTAAATTAAATAATTTTCATCCAAAATATACACATGAGAGCTTGGAAATGTTGGCTAATTAGTTACAATTTTCAGACCTCTAGGGGCAAATTCCTGAATAAATTTGTAAAATTGAATATGTAAATGTAATTGCGCTGCTAAATCTATATATAATATTTTCAAACACATTTTAAAATCTATCAGAAGTGATTGAAAATGTATTCCAGGGTAATTTCAAATGTTAAAATGTAGGCTAAGTAATTACAATGTAATTACAATGCTCTAGTTGTTCATAGTTCATGCAAAGTATTTATTTGATGTAAGAGAACAGTACCAAGATACTAATAACAAGTGTAAGCTCTTCAACTTTTTTGGGGATTTTTTTGTATGTTGTTAGAACTGATCAGGTTTTCTTGAGATAAGGAATGTCCACAGGTAGCATATTACTGCCACAAGAACAAAGCCACGGAAAACTCAGCATTCACTCAGCATTTCTATCACTATCATCTCTGTGTCTTTTGTTTTGTGGCTGTCTTACAGTTGAGTACCTGCTTCAAAGTAATTGTTATTAAAATTCAATTACTGAAGATCTTTCTTTTCTTGAAGGTCTTTCTTTCACTTCAACAGCTGTTCATGAGTTTGTGTGAATTTCATGTCCAGCCATTCTCCTAGAACAAGCATTGGATGCTTCTTACAAAAAGTCTCACTCTCACTGTGAAAATGACCTGTAAGTGGCATTATGTTATCAGCTGGGTTTTTTTTTTAATATAATGCCATTGGTTGTAATTTAAGGGATGTCAGTAGTGGACACAAAAGGAACACTTTCATCAACTGTAGAGAAAAAACATGAAGGAGAAATTACCTACCATGTTTGAACTACATTTTTTTCTAGTGCTAATATTTTTTCCTGGAGGTACAGCAATCTTGAACAGGGCACTTGTACTAGCATATCCCTAAAATCTGAGTGTTACCAACACTGTTTTCATCACAAATCCAAAACAGCACCAAACAAACTATACAAAGAAAATTAACTCTACCCCAGCCCCAACCAGCTGAGTCTGTCCATAATTTCTCTCACACTTGCAATTTTAATTAAAAATAATTTGCTTTTAAAAAATAGTGGTAAAAGTGTAAATTAATATAGGTGATGACATATTGTGTATGGAAACCCATTTTGGGATGGTTTCCAGCTTTAAAAAAATCAAACTAAATAAAAACAACAGATCCATCAGCATTTGTCTGTTAAATTATGAGGCTCTAACCCTGCAGGCAGAACTCACATGCAATTTCTCTTGAAGTCTAAAGTACTTTTATAATCTATGAGTGAAATATTTATATGTAAGCCTAACCAATGTTTATAGTATGGTAAGAAATTCTCGCCTTCTTCATGCAATGAAGAATTCATTTCTTGTGTAATTTCATTTAGTTTATGTAAGCTTGACAACAAAATCCAAGAGACGGTTGTACATTCTGTAGGTCCTGTGATTATTGCACTGTGACATTGTCAGTTTATCCTCATCCAGCAAGCAAGCCCCTACAGCCACTTGCTCACTCCCCCATAAGCTGGATCAGGGAGAGAATTGGAAGGGTAAAAGGAAGAAAGCCCATGAGCTGAGATAAAGACAGATTAATAGGGAAAGCAAAAGCCATGTACACAAGCAAAGCAAAACAAGGAATTAATTCATCACTTCCCATGGGACAGGCAGGTGTTCAGCCCTCCCCAGGAGAGCAGGGCCCCATCACATGCACAAGTTACTTGGAAAGACAAAAAACCATCACTCCAAATGTCCCCCCTCTTTCTCCTTCTTCCCCCCATTTTGTAGCAGAGCATGATGTCATACAGTCTGGAATATCCCTTTGGTCAGCTGGGGTGACCTGTCCTGGCTCTTCACCACCTCCCACACACTCCCAATGTCCTTGCCAGCATGGCAGTGCATAAAGCAGAAAAGGTTTTGGCTCTGTTCAAGCCCTGCTCAGCAATAACAAAAATATCTCTCCATTATCAACCCTGTGTTGAGCACAAATCCAAAACAAGCTCCATACCAGACATCATGAAGAAAATTAACTCTCCCCCAGCCAAAACGAGCACAGACATATTTTTTGCGTGGACATGGCAGAAGTAATGTACCTCAGTTGTACCTCTCACGAAAACAAAATTAAAATTTGAACTCATTAATGTCCAGCTGGGTCACCTTCTGCTTAGCAGGCTGCATCAGGATTCATTAAACATAGGTTGCACTACAATCTCTGCCACCCTTTCAGCAGCTGCGGCTGCTGTGGCTTTTTCTAGCTTTTTCTGCTGGGCTTCTCTAGCATTTCTGATGCCAAGCCTGAACTGCTAGGCCCAACAGCATCTATTAAATCTGGTTCCTCTCTACACACACAGTGTCTTATTGAATATTAGGGTATCGGATTAGCTGGAAGTTGTGGCGTAATGTAACATATTTTCAGGTACAGTTATGACCATCAACGTTCACTTTAATATTAGACACAGACACCACTTGTTAACAGGTGGTAATAAGTGCACTAACCTCACTAGTGAGTTACAGACCTTAACTAAATGAGATATCCTCAGCCTTTCTGAGGATGTTTATAGCATTCTGCTGTTGATTTATGGTGCAATTTACCTCCATGCATGGCATACACCATGAGTGGAATCCCAGTGAAATGAAATGACAGATGGACTTCCCTCACTCCAGTAGGTTACTGGACATATTTATTTTAGAACTTTTCCATTTCCTACTTAACTAAATATCCAAATTTTATTTTAAATTAAATATCCAAATTTTATTTTAAATTAAATTTAAAAATACCCAAATAATTTAATTCAGCTGAGTAAAATACTTCTACTTGAACAGATCAAATGTGAATAAACATTGCCCTGGGAAATTGTAGCACCTATATGAACACCAAATCCTCTGAACAGCTTAAAAAATTCATACTTTCTGTAAGTAGCCATGAAGGTAATAATTACAGTTGCTATGGACCATGCTTTTTATCATGCCTTTCTCTGGATCTTGCTTTTCATACAGGACTGGAGGTAACAACAGTGTAGTATACAGAATCCATATTATATATAAACTGCAGCTAGAAATCACCAAAATACATAATGATTAAGGATTTCCTCATTATTGTCTGGACCACTTCCTGATCCAGACTGCCTATAAAAAGCTTGGGAAAAAAATTGTTTTGCTGCCTATTAAGAGACTGGTAAACCACTGTTATCACAGTTGTAGGTGCAATACTAACTAATAATCCTTTCCAAGACTTAGCATAGCAATGTCCTGAAGTATCTCAAGAGATAACTAGAGTGTCAGTGACAAAGATGCTGGTAAAGACTGTCCAGTGCCATGACTGCTCAAGAAAAATTGTATTAGTTTTCTTTTCCATGACATCTGTAACATCTCAATCAGTGACTAGTTCCAAGTAATTGTCTACTCTTGGGGCTGGTTGAGTGTTTCATGATGAGGGGTTTTTGTTATACTTGGATAAACACACTAAAACTCAGAATTGACTTTTGGCTTGCAAACTAAAAGCTGGCTTCAGAAAGGACAAATGTTTTTTTGGCTTGAGTTTTGGTCAACAGTATCCCTTGGTGAGACTCTAGAAGCACTAAGGGAGTTTCAAACATAAATAAGCCAAACACAAAAGTTGCTTTTGATCAATGAGATTACAGGGAGAAAGCAAGATATCACTTCATTTGTTCTCAATTCCTTGTGCACTGACAAATTTTTTGTTTACCAACCTGCTTTCAAACATTTCTTCTATGACAACACATACCCAGAACAACAACAACAAAAAAAATAGAAACTTTTTTTTCTCATGTTTTATGTTTTGTGGCAAAATACTGTGCCTATGCCAATGATTGCTTGCTACCTCACAGTAAATGGGACTAGAATGCAAATTCTAGCCATTGATTCTAATTGAATAAAAGGTGTTATAGTCTAACATGCAAAGATAAATCTAACTTGCATTAATTTATTTAAATTATTTATAGACTAAGAACAATCTCCTGGGTCTTGTACTCCTGTTTTCAAGACAGTTTGTGATGGCAATAAAATAGCAGTGTCTGTATCTATTACACAGCGATGTGTTGTAATTTACTAGGTACAACAAAAATAGTCACCTTGTCTCTTTTGGTAAGGGCATGTCTGCAAACAAGTTTGTGGGGAATAAAAATAAGCAGAATTAGCCTTGCAAAACTCATCAGAAGAGCTGATGGCTTTCTCCTACCTTCTATTCTATTAGGGAGTTGTAACTGGGGATTCTGACCCAGAGGTTTCAACTGAGAGGATTATATGGATTTTTAGGAAAAGTTTCTCAGAAAGGAACATGTGTAATGCTCAGCTTTCATTTAATTTCCCTATGTAATACAAAGGTTCTGTTTCCATTTTAATTTTGTTATTTCGGTTTTGAACTTTTATCTCCTTAATTTCATTGGGTCCCATGTGACTCAAAGACGCCTACTCTCTGAAGACAGCTACCATGGTAGGTAAGAATATCTTCAGCATTCCAGTTAGAATTGACTGTTTATTCATGAGAAATGGGAACCAAAGTACTTTTCAATGTAAGGCTCCCCACAGTTTAAGATCCCAGATGGGGATATTGTAGGCTTTTGTGACAATGCTTATCAGTATATGTGGAATCCTTAAGAAATGTATCTTTTTCACAATAGGGTCTCCAATTTGATTGTGCTAAACTGTAATCATTACTAGGATAATCCTGGCAGAACTAATGAAGACTGACATATTTCCTTCCCTCTGATCCCTGACATGCCTTATATTCAGGTTACAAATGATCAATATCCTGGTTTTGTTATTCTATAATGAAACCAAAGGGCCTAGGTCTTTTGACAAAATTTTCAAGTTTAATACTAAAGGACTTCCCAGTCCTTTCCCTAGGGAATATACAGGACTACCTGCATGCAAACCTACTGCTGCATGAGCGGGTTTCTCACTAAGTATATTTCCCAATTGTACATACCTGGTTTTGGAGCAAATTCTGTTGTTCCAGTGTGTTTTACTCAACTTTCATTTATTTGACACTTGTAGTATTAGGTCTTCTTGCCTCAGCCATTACTACAATTGCTCTCTTTTTTTACTTTAATGACTGTTTCTTTGTTTTTCTTCCTGTTCGCGTATTCACTTCCCATAGTGTCCAGGTAGACAAATTTCCCTACACACTCAAAGGTAAAGATCCTGTTTCTTCCTTTGGAATGAATAGTTAGATCCTGTTTCCCTTCATGTGTCTGTCTGGTCCAGATGCCTTTCACAATCACTTACTAAGACCTACCAGAAGTATTGTATTTGGGGGTGTGCCTGGGGAAAATATTCATGTTCTCAGAGGATTTTAAATTGTTCCTGGTCTCCTTGTTTTTGTTGAACATGATCTAACACAAGCTTCAAATATATGTCCAGAACAAAACTGGACATTGAGTTCATTCTAACTTCCATGGCACAAATTCAAAAAGTTGTTACGATTGAAGGGAAAAAATGGCAATTCAGGCAAATATCTCTCTGTGTATTTAAGCCACACCTCTAGATTGTTCCTGGGACCTCAGAGCTGGAAACCTCTGTTTGTACTGAGAAAAAACCAAATTTTTTAGTATGCCTCTTCTCAGACTATGAACAAACACATTATGCTTACTACAGATTTGGTATTGTTGATTAAATGAAAACAGTATCTTTCTAAACACACCTTCTTGTCACCTGAAGTTGAAAAACATGAGCTTTCATTGTCATCAAACAGAAAGCAAAACCACTGCATGAAGCAAAACAACATTGGTATGGAAAATCAAGATTATAAATCTCCAAGATAAAATAACTTCAAATCCAACTTTCTCCTACATGAATCAGTTCTGTAAAGATACAGCAAGTGCCAGAATTCAGGTATATATTGATATATGAAAATCGCTGACCTAGGTGCAACCCATTCTTGTCACTTGCTGTTGTAAAACTAAGCTTTTAATTTCAGAAAACTGTGGAGAAATATGATGCAATATTAGTTTCCAGGTGATAATAGTGAATGAAAAGAATGATCCCTGCATGTGAAGGGATACAGAAGGTTTTCCAGGACAGAAATGCAATTAACTGGTCACTGAGATAACATATAAAGTCTGTTTCATAAAATCATAGTGTCACAGAATCATAGTCATAAAACCACAGAACGGTATGGGTTGGAAGGGACCTTACAATCATCCATTTTCAACACCATGCCATGGAAAGGGACTAGACCAGGTATGACTACTGTATATAAAAGTTTGGAACTGCATTGTGGGCACAAAACCAATCTTGTTCAGAGTCTCAGTCTCAGATCTCTTTGGTTTTTTGTTTGTTTAATCAAACTTTTTTTCCACTTTCCTAATTTTTGTCCCATGAATTGCCTGGGCTTTTGGATAGTAAAAATCAGTGCTTGATCCCACATCTCCACAGCTACACAGCTGTGAAATTAGCTCCACAGCTAATGAAAATGTCTACCATCTGCATGGCTAAATAGAAGTAATCTTTACTGCTAGAGGGCTAGCAACACTTTTCATTCTACCTGCTATTTTATTTCTAGCAATTATTAAGAATCCAATTTTCTATTTTAGTTCTATGGCTTCCAGACTCTTAAATTAGTTTTGATTTTGGGTTTGCCCCCATGTTTTTGCTATGGTTTAATCTTTAAAAATTCCAGTAGACTTGACAGCTTCCAAAAGTTCCATAAGTTGCAATGTCTCCTAAAGAAAAAATATTCTATTATTTTTTCTGATACATTGATTTTCCATAGTTTTTTTAAGATACCCTTTGGCTATTTTGTTTTTATGCTTAACGTTATGCATTCTTTCTCTGTATTTTTTAGAAACTCCCATGTGGAGCTGAGTGACTCTAATTAGTAGTTTTGATGTCATATTGTGGGGCTTTTAGCTCTCTCTTGCAAGTAACCTATCCATAGCACAAAGATTTATTGTTTTCTTTTGCATTTCTTCTTTCCTCCAGACTATTGTACTCATCCATATTTTGGAGAGTAAGAGAGAGTTACTGTGATCTTAGTCTGTTATCTTTCAGTGCCATGTCCCCATTCAATAAATTCAGACATATATCTACCATAAAACCAGTGAACTGTTTCTGACTGTCACCTGCTCCAGCACTTTTATTTTCACATGCAGCTGTAAGTTTGAAACTACACAATTTATTTTTGCTATTGAATACACACCCGCAATGTATGCATGTGTTTTGGAAACTGTAGCTCTACCCATGAACCAAAGAGATGAAAGGACAGTAATTCTGTCTTAAATGCTTACTTTAATCCCTTTGGTGATGGATGCTGCACTGGAGAGCAGGAAGGTTGTTCTGAGTAGTTTCTATGGAGAAGCACAAAGAAGAAATGAAACTGCTCAGTAGCCTAACTAAGCCATGGCTGAGACCAGTCCCACTTCCTTTCACCATGAGGGGAAGAGAGAGAAAGTGAGAAGAACACAGAGGAAAATGTAAATGCGTAAGAAAATAAAAGGATGGTGATGATGGTAAGTTTTATAACCACCCCTAGAGATCCTGAGAACCTGACCCCTCCAGCAAATATTTCACTTCCCTCCAGACTGTGGCTCATGAAAATATGCTTGTTGGCACATTTATTTTTTGTTCTTGATTGCGCAATACTGAGGCTGGGAAAACCAGAATAATAGATGCCAATGAAATTCAATTTGAGTTCCTTTCACATGAGTGCCATTAACTATTTCCAAAAAAGGTAATGCTAGTAATAACTATGATATTTTTGCAGGTGGATATTTGGTGAGATCGTTATACTTGCCTGCAGTTAGACTAGATAAGGTGAGATCATTAGAGAAACAGGTGAGTAAGTTTTTGGTACTAAATTTTGTGCTCTCTGTGGAACTATTACATTCTTTTTATTTAAAAATTTTAGTCTAAGGTCTTATCTTTTTAGAGATTCATTCTGTTTATTTGTTGCCAATAAAACAGAGAGATTTACTAAAAATATAGTACCTACCATTTCAGTGAGCAATTGAAATTGAAGGCCATTTGGAAGAATCAGGACTTCAAGATGTCACAGGTCAATAGAAGGTGCATGTGGATAGCCATCACTTGAGCTTATGACTACAGAATCTGCTGAGGAGATTCACCATAATGTTTTCTAATGCTGAATCTGAAAACTATGGGAAATCATACAGAGGCAGAGAACACTCTCAAACACAAATTATGGAAGTTTATATACAGTTAATTCCAGCTAATACCTAGAATTACTCAGAGACACTATGAAGCCCTAGATATGGTTCTTAATTTGACTGCAGCAGCAAAATAGGGGAAATCAAAGAGTGCTCTGTGTGCTACATTTCTTCTCCTCACTGCCTTGTTTCCACTGTTCTTTTCAATATATTAAAATCTACCATATTTCTATGTATCTTTGCTTTTGCATAGTATTTATTCTAGAAGGAGAACTGGTATATTGTCCTGGAATACAATGTACCAATACTGACTTACATCACTTAGTCTTTTTGGAACACATTTCCTATGAAATAATACAAGATAAGTACATTACATAGTTATTTCTTATGCTTACAAAGGATTTAAAGTCATGAGAGTTTTCTTGTCTGGGATCAGGACCAAACTCTACATCAACAAGTTTCCATAAGGGTTGCTGGATGCCTTCTTGTACATCCTAAATACTTGTGCTTTTTAAAATCCAAGGAAACAAAATATTTTAAAACAATTTTCCTTCTAATGTGCTGTTGAAGAAAACCATGCGAAAACACTGAAAATGAACTGAACTGTGGTGAAAGAGCCTCCTGTTGAACAAAATCGTTCATCAAGTCCAACAGTAGTAGAAAGTAAATGAAACCGTGACCTAAATCAGCAGCAGAAAAAAGCAGAGACATTAAGGCTGTAAGAAATGCTTCTGTCAGATTTTTGGCATAGTTTTGCCCTTATATTATACGTCTAAAATAATGTAGGTATGTTCTCAAAATAATAATAATAATAATAAAACTGTAGTAGACATTAAAGCCGTTCTTCTTGAAGAAGCAATAGAAGTTTAATAGAAACCATCTGTTAAGATGCTTAGACTCAAGAGGCCATTGTTTCAGCTGGTGATTTTGATCTTTTTCTGTGATATTTTTAACAACAAATTCTTTGCAAAAATACTCTTTTTAAATAATTTCTAAATTAGAACGTCTGTATTTTCCCATTTTTAAGGGGGAAAAATTCAATGATGCTGTCATTTCATTTACCTTTTATTGCTTATATGCTCTCTTATTCATTGGAATAAGTTCTTCCTGGAACCATTTGATATGTTGTATTCAATTGAGTTTTACTGTAAAGTTTACTTGTAAGTACAGCGTAGGAAGCTGAAGCCTGTCACTAATATACTGTAATAGGGTTTTTCCTCTGGTTTTTAACACTTAGGTCTATCTTCTGCTCAGTAATGTGTATATGGGAGGGAGATTCAGACAGTAGTCAGTAATGAGATAAACTAAAAGCAAAAGCACTAACAAGAAAACTTCCCTTTTCTCTCTGTTTGTGAGAAAAGAGATGTCTTAAGACACTTTTTTAGTTTGTACATTCTTTTGTTTAGGGGCCACCTCTGTGCATAGCACTGCAGTGTAGTGTACAGTCCTCTGAAACAAGGCTTAACTAGCTCTGCTAGCAGCACAGTTTAGTGGCTAGAACATTTAGCATGGTAAAATGTCAGAACATTTTCCTGCCTCACACAGGTTTTGCAGTGAGGCTGCTTCACACAGAGAATTTAGTGCTGCCTTGACGGCTAGCAAAGCCAGGGCCTGCTAATGCAAAGCAGACGCCGAGAAGCTGTGGCAGTATAGCTGTATGGAGGCAGAAAACTGAACAGTGGATAAGAAGTAGACTTTCCAAGGAATGAACAGAAGAAATGCACCAAGACAGTTTGACTCTAATTTATGGGCCTAAACGAGAAAAGGAGTGGAATTCTTGACCAGCTTAAAGCACGAGTAAAAATCGTAACTTTATCGGAGCTCATATGCTTTGTCTGGTTCTACCCTAAAAGCAATGAAGGTTTTGCCTAACACAGTATCAGGCTTTTCAAAGCATTTTTTGTGCAAAAGCATGTTCTCTATTTATATTTAGGCTTGAAAATACAAAAGAAAGTTTGTATCTTTTTATAAAACATTATCTGCATTTTTGATCCATAACAGAACTATCATTTAAAGATACAACTGCTGAGAGCAGACTCTAATTTGATTGAAAAAATAATTTTCAAAGCAAAACCTGATGTTTTACAGATCATTTGTAACCTAGATGTTGTGCTCAGGACAACATGCAACATATGATGGTATTTCAAGTTCAAGTTAGCTTATCATAATTCTGTATAGTGATATGGGAATTACACATGCCAGCCCCCACAACAGGGTTCAACACCAGGTTTCCACTGAATCAATAAGCTGAAAGTTTTTTTTATTAACAAGTTGAGTTGTTAAAGCTCAATCTGGGTGTTTCTGATGACAGACTTCAAACAAAGAAATTGCTGGGCAATTATGTTCTTAGCATCTAAGTTCCCTGTCCCATCCTCAAGGGATAGATTGAACTCACAGTAATATTAGGATCCATGATCTCCTTGGTTTTCTACTGGTTTGATTCACTGTTGTTGTTGTTGTTGTTAATAAGAGGTTGTTAAGTAGTCATCTTATATGATACCACATCCTGTTAAGTCAGCTTTGGCTGATGCTGTGGTTAGCTGTTTGGCATGTGAAATCTGGTTGCTGTGGATCATATGCCATGATCTACAGGCTCTGCCTGCTCTAGCTATTACTACTGTTTAGGCTGCTAGCCCCAAGTTTCAACTAACTTTGTCCACAACAGCAGGTAGACTGCAAACTCTTTTAAAGTTCACTTGAGTAAATAAGTAGCTGCAGAGCTCCCTCTAGCAGAGTTCAGTTAATCTCAGTCATTTTATCCAGCTTGTCCTCTGAAGTGGTTCTATGACTGCTTTTCTCCGTTTTCTTAAAACACTGCTTCACACAGGTGCTTCTTCAGAAGTTAAGGCTAGATCTTCTGGAGATCAAAGATATTTTGAAGGAGATTTATAGAATGCAGGAACATTATTTTCATTCCAGATGTAAGGGTTAAGAAAAAGCACTCTTATCTTGAAAAGATACCTGAAAAGAACTTTGAAATATGCAATCACTTGTAGCCTCCTGTGAACATGTCAAGTGTGCTTAAAAGACAACTATGTTACCACCAAAAAAGACAGATTATTCTTTTTCACTGTATATAAAATTAGAAATGCTTCTTAAGAATTTTGTAATTGATAAATTGGGAAGGTGTCTCAGCTAAAGGTAACAGTATTTCTATGAAAGGAGTTCAGTATTTCTATGAAAGTTGTTTTTATATGAAACAGATATAATTGAACTTTCACTTTTTACTAAATTGAAAATGCATTTATTTCACTGGGAAACTTTACTGCAACACTCCTTAACTATGGTATTTGCTTTCTTAAAGGGGGTTTTTACTTATCTTCATTATACATATGCCCTTCATGATTTGTATTGATTAAAATATATTTTATATGATGCAGTGTATTTTCTTACAATCACCATTTGCTTGCTGCTTTACTTATTTTCTTAATTAAATAAATTAAATATCTAATGAAATCTTTTCTTGGAGACATAGGAAAAAATCAAGCAAAAATTAACAGGATAATGAAATATATCAAGATGACTTTCAACTGATGTCATCTTGAAGTTCTGAGGAATAGAAAATGAGCAATTTCTTTAACACAAGACTGTCTCCACTGAGATATTAAAACACACAATTTATATGTGAATACTCAGTAAAACAAAAGGAGATAATTTTTTTTAAGGTCAAGCCCTAGGACACCTAGAACTTTATTATCTACTGCTGATCTTCTATGATGGGCATATGTATTTGTCTAGAAACAATGACAATGACAGCAATTATTATTCTTAAATTAGAGAAACTACTAATGGATATTAGGAATGTAAACAATGCAACCTTCTGATTAATGTTAGGAATTTTAAATTAATCATTTGAAAGTTGGAAGTGAGAATAATTTCTCTAAAGAAAAGTTTTTCTTTAGAGAAGAACATGCAGAAGTTTGACACAATGTCCAAAATGCCTTAAAATAGTATGCCTTTTGCAAAGCTCTGTAGTTGACTAAAGCAGGAGCAAAACTTCAGCAGCCCTCAAGCTGAAAGCTGGTATGCTTGAGAGTCACCACAGAAACCTTGCAGTACTCATAACTTTTAAAGGAAAAGGGATGTGTCTCACTTTTTTCTTTTTTTTCCCCTCCCTTTCCCCCCACCTTTGTTTATATTTTTAGTTGTCTTCTTGTTCATTTATCACTTTTGCTTGTATTTGTGAATCACACTTCTTATCAGAATAGCCACTTGATTTTGTATAGTGGAAAGTATTTAAAAAAAGAAGAAGAGTACATTGGGAAAAATTATGACGTGTTAAGATGGGCAAGATGACACTCCACTGCCAGCCACATCTGAACTGCACATTTGTGCTTTGCTTGTTCAACAAGTGCAGCTGACCCTCTGTGGACTAAGTACTTAACACTGTAGTGTAGTATGTTCTGCAGTGCCTAAAAGCAGGGGAAGATTTTGCCCTCTAAGTAATTTCCTTTTCTGAATAAAGCAGTGGTCATTCTCACTAGTTTTTTCATTGGCCAAAATGGAGAAGAGAAGGAGAAACTTGGTCATTTGGGGCATTTCCACTACCGAGTGGATAGCCATTTCATAGGTCAGGAGGGACAGTTATAGGTAGAGCTTGTTATTTGGCCAGTCTCCACATAATTTCTTCCAACCAATCTATATCCTAGTTTGCTTTTGCTGTGCCTTCATCTCTTGTTCTCTAGAAGTCATATTAAAAGAGGATGTAAACTATATGGTCCTCCTAGCTTGTGAAGCTACATATGTTCCTTAAGGCACTCTAGCCTTCATGACCTCAAGTCACAAAGGAATCAAAGCTGATCGACCTTCTTATAAATATCAAGTGGAAAAAAGGCAGTAACAATGATGCTTTTGTATAGATTGTGAAATGCAAGCAATAGCTATCGTGGGGCAAATGCAGTATAAACAACTATATTTATCTTCCTTGTCAGAACTAGGCTAAATCTGAATGTTTAGTTTTCCTCTGAGCAACCAATGGTTTAAAGCTGAATTTAGGATTTTGATTAAATGGGAAGAGTTCTACCTGTGAAAGTTTTTGCCTTCACAGACCCCAGCCTGAATTAGTAAGAGTCTTTCTGTGCTAAAACACCTGGTTACAAAGCAGGTATCTATTTAACCAGGCAAGGGACCCCACTCTTTGAATTTGGCACCTTGCAGATTGTATTTTAAAGCCTCCATCTCTCTGCCCACATCCAGGTTTCTTCACTGCTTCGCAAAAATTATTTCTTTGGCTCCTTTTTGCATTTGAAATAGTTTTCCAGAAGAGATGTCTTTATTTCCAAAGATCAAAGGAAGACTTTCTTCTAATATGTGCAGACTGATGAATGAGGGGATAAGTAAAGTACAAAGAAATCCTGCTGCATTTAGAATGAAACAGGAGGTGCTGCTTTGGCACCAATGTGCAAATACCAAACACAGGTTTCCTGAAGCAAGAAACAACCCACCAACATTCTCTGATCTGCATTCTGCAAGTATTTACCTTTTCCGGGTAACTGCTATGTGTTAAAGTATATTCTTTTTTTTTTTTCCTTTTGGCAGCACAGGCCAGATAGGCTTTGTTTAAAATACGCTGTTTTCCCTTTAAGCCCATCTTCTGAGTGTATTTATGAAAAATTTGTACAAAAGGTTTGTGTAAAAAAATTAAGCCAGTTTCATTTTCTCTGTCACACTGACACTGATCTTGTTAAATCAGGCATCCCTAACAATATGCTTCTAGAGCCTGTTCCTCTCCTTTCCTTCACATCAAAATTAGGGTAAGAAATGGGAGGGGAAAAGTGCAGATGATCTTACTTGTTTATGAAATGACTGAATTTATAATATCTTGGGTTGATATTATCTTACCTAGCATAAATATTAAAATAGCTGGTTCTGCTATCTAGGACACCAGCTTGGAAGCACAAGATCATAGAATCATGAATGTAACTTTAAACTCAACTTGTGTAGCTTTCAACAGATCACTAGTTTGTGTCTATGTGCTTTTTTCTCCAAAAATTAACATGAAAATATGCTTTTGTATCTTTCAGTCATATAAGTAAAATAGAATTCTAAAAAGGCTATGATAGCAGGACCTTTAAAAGTAGAGTTATGTACAACATAAGTGGATTAGTAATAAATGATTACTTTGATGTTCCATCAGAAATATTTCTACTCATAGGAAAACTATTTCACATATTTCTTATTATCAGAACAACTGCTAGTCTTTTTTTGGCAGGATAACCATTCCTTCTGTTTTTTAAGTGATATAGTATCAGTCTCAGGTGTCATACAGTAGTATTTACTTTGAATACATGGAAACCTGTTTCCTTCATATTGGACATGAATTAGGTTTACATGGCTATTTAGGCATGGAGGTAAAATCCTTGGTCTACAAGCTTTCACACTGGAAAAAAACTCAGGAGCTATCATGGATGAGATTTACATCAGCTGGTTCAGAAAGAGTATTTATAAGTAATCTCAAAGTTTTCTGGCAATAGATAGCATTTTACTGGATAACTGAACTTTTTAGATAGTAATGATATATAGCACATTTAGTCTTCAGGGAGCTCTGGAAACAGAAACTGATGTCTCTTCCGTGATGGAGATCTTTGAGCTGTTGACTGACACTTCCTGGTTTTGGCCAGGGACACGATCACCATTGTGTGGCTTGTCAATTTGTTTATTTCTACTGCCTGACCTTGCTTAAATACACCAATTTTTGCACTCTTATTATTATCTGTCTCAGCATAATGGGAGAGAGAGTGAAGCAGAGATTAAGAATTATTAAGCAAAACTTAGAACATCTCATATGATGCCAGTATTTTTTTTTTTCCACCTCTGTTCAGGCAAAAGACTTCTAGAGAGTAGCTCGGAAACCCTTTAGCCATGTGTTCTTGGCTTTTTGCCTATTTAACAGAGGTCTTGCACAACTTGTGTTTTATGTGCTGTCACCTTGATTTCTCTATATTTTAGCTGGTCTCCTGGTGCCCCTGTTTGCCATTGGCCTGCCTTCAAAGCGAGTGCCTGTGGACAGTACTCATACGGTATGCAACATACCGTATGCTTTGACAACTCATGTGGTCTTAATGGGTTTCCCAGTTACAGAGGCTAAAAGAGCAAGGCAGCCTGTTCTCCAGGCTACCACACAGCAGTTCTTATGAATAAATCCTTTAGATAGGAGAAAATAAATCATTTCTTCAATGTTTGCTTTTTATCTGGTAGCTATAATGAAGTCTTTCTCTCCTGTGGCAAGGGAAAGTGCAAATAGGATATTCACACTGTCATCTAAATGAATAATGACTGGGAGACTAGTTAACTTCATTTCTAAGGTTTCATGGCATCTTCAGTGCTTGCAGATAGGTAAGAAGCTGAAGGCTGATATCTAGAAATCAGTGATTGTCTTTGTTTAGCTCTGTTATTGAATGCTTTCTTTAAACCTACACAGAAAGAAAGATGTGTTTCAGAAAGCAAGGCTATTTGTATGCCTCACCTTACAAACCTTGCTGCATGGACTGGTTCCTTTGATTTACTTACAGCTTTTGAAGTGGAATCATGATCTTCTCTGTATCCTCTCTTGTTTTACTTGACTTCATTGACTTAATCAGTTTTCAATCACCCCTACACTTGCTTCTTCTGATCCTGGATCCATTCTCCTCCCTGTTGTCTTCTTTTTCTCAGTGTGAGTTAGCAGCATAATAAATATATTGTTACATAACAAAAATGATAATGCATCTATACGGATAAACTGCAGTTTAACTGTCTGAAACTCTAGAACTTACTCAGTTTTTTAAATGTCTCTTGGAGCCATATTTCATGTCATACCATATTTGCCTGCCTTCCTATTATCATTCCCAGTCCTATATTCTTCTTTCTTTTTTCAAGTTTATAGGCTTTTGTGTTATACTGATTACTTGACTAAAAAAGTAGGGGGTTTGATTTTTTTTTTTTTCAGAAGAAAAAATGCTGTAAATAGATTATGATGGTAATACCACTTAGCATCTATTCTTACAGTTTGGAAGAAGAGTTAAGTTTCATTATCTTTATTTTGGGGAAAGACTTCCCTCCACTCTGAAAATTTGTGTCCATTAAGCCCTTTTTAAGGGTATTTTCCATTATTACTTTTTTTCAGTAGTTAATGTTTTTATGTGCTCATATACTTTATAAATTTATAAATTATACTACAGTTCTAAACTATTTTTATTTTGAAGATGCATTCTAAAAGAGGATTACTGTATTATTTTAAAATGTAATTGTCATGAAGAACCATACAATGTTAATCAACAATGTGAATTATTCTCCATAAGTAGCCTCTGCTACAGCATCTTTTCTATACTCTCCAAAGGCAAAGGTTTGACTTGATGATCTCAGAGGTCTTTTTCAACCTAAATGATTCTGTAGTTCTTGGAAATTAACAATTTTTTTTCTCCAAGAGATGACTTGCAGGTTTCAAATTTGAAGCCTTGCCCTTTTAAGATATTGCAAAAATGGGAACTATTTGTTGATCATTCTGAAGTAGTCTTTTCCCCATAATTGATCAGGTGACACGCTTGTCAGATGATTCAGTTAAGAAATATGAGGAAGCTCCACTTTGAGGGAAAACTTTAGCTTGGGAAGCTGTGTGGAACTCAGGTTCACACAGAGTGCCTTTCTGTCTTTAAAGTGGTTTCAGCGTGAGTACTTTTCTACCTTCCACTGTACTTTCTGTGAGCCTTCTGTCAAAATGTAAACAATTTCCCATCATCTTTTTTTTTTTTTTNTTTTTTTTTTTTTTTTTTTTTTTTTCTGAGAAAGAAATCACTAAATTAAAAGGATATAATAAAAGAGCTTTGAAAGCCTATTCTAATTAAGTGGTGACCTGGCCAAGCATTCTAAATAAATAGGCTAAATAGTGTGTTGACTATTTTTAGCTATTAGCATATTTTTAGCTAATACTACCCACAAATTGATCAATATAACTTTGAGAAGTAACTCACAAGGCAACAGCTTAGGAGTAAATTTTGCTTCAATCGAATTTACTAAATTCAACTGAATCATAAGAAGTAGTGGTGTGGCATAATGACATTGAGCTGCTATGGGTTTAACTTCGCCCTTTTAAAGTTGATGCACTTTAAACAAGTAGAGATATTAAGCTCACAAGAGTTTGACACATATCTTACTCAGCAGGTCATCTGATTGTACTACAGAGTTCAGATGTAACTGTAAGATTTGCTCTGTAGTAAGAGCTGCAAAAGAGAAATTGTTTGAAGTCGTCTTAAATACATACCTTTTTAATAAACCTTCATGTTGACCACGTAAACAACAGTATAGAATTACAGACTAAATGTTCAGAGTATGTGAGCTAACAGACAGTGGAAATTCACTGTTGAGTTGAAAAGATAGGGAATACAACATTTTCTAAAAGGGAAAAAACTTCCTTTCATTCATACTTAGGTGGAGAAAATTTGCAGCATTGGCTCACATGTATCTTGCGCATCAGAAGGTGTTTTGTTCAATCTACTTAGAAACTAGTTTATTTAGACTGAGATAACATTTGCAAAGCACCCCAGAAACAGAAAGATGTGAGTTTCTGTTTCTAATCTCAGTGGACATATGATATGTGGCCTTAATGTAGTAAGCACCATTCAAAACAGAATTGATTTTTTCCATTCACTCAAAATATTTTCTTAAGTTGTAAGAATCTGAAACAAATATACTTAAAGATTTTTAAAAAGTCAATGGTATCGTCATAGTTATGTATTAAGCATATGAAAAAGATAATTAATAACTATATCCTTGAGAAGAGGATTAAAGGTTTGTGGTTTTTTGGTAACAATTACTGGGGGAAATCTTGTATATAATGCAAAGCTGAGGTAATCTTAAAATGCTTTTTAATGTATAAACTTGTATAAGCTTTTACAGTTAAATGATTAAGTAAGGAGAAAAACCAAGGAAAGTCTCTGACTGATGGTGGTGTTTATATTGCTAGAAGCTGGTAATTTGAATTCAATAGAATAATCTGTCCACACTTACCTTAATCCTCAGAAATAAATCACTCCTAACAGATAGTGAATGAAATGAGGGTCTGGGGGGAGCAGGGATTTGGCCCTTGCTTATGTAAGGTAAGACAGCAACTGCAGCACAGATTTAAATAGAACCATGGGGTGAGGAGTGTGAAAGTTGAAGAATCATGCTGATGTCTTCAAAAGATGGCTTGAGATGTCTATGTTTTGTTATCAGTGATCATGAATGATCTTGGCATACAGAAGAAACGAAAAGTCAGCCTGTGTTGGAGACTGGGAGAACTGCTGCGCAGACAGTCCTTAAGGGAGTGATGGCATGGTTTTGTAAATTTAACATCAGGGAGGACTAAACAAAAGGAAATTGCTAAAATTCTATTGATTTCAACAAAATTTGGCTGATTTATCCCAGTCAGGAAGGACTGACAAGGACATATTCTTTACTTCATTTTCTGTTTCTTTTTTTCTCATGTCAGTGAGATGGTCTGAATCATTGTTATATTTTACACATTAACATATGCTTTACATTTGTGATTCTGCATAAATCCTTTTAAATGCCAAAAGGCCTTGACCTTTCAGATAGGTAATGCAGTTTTAAGAATTTACTGGAGCAAACAATGTTTTCTTTCATTTTGCTTTGCATCAAGTTTGAAGATATTATTTCTTCCAGTTTCACAAATGCATAGTTAATAACACCTCCTGCACCGTATCTTTGGTAAAGTAAAAACTATTTTGCAGAGTTGGAATGGCAGAAAGCAGTCTTTTGTAGAGTACACACAGATACATTATTCTCTCTGCAAACTAACTGTGGCATGAAATAATTGTTTTGTTCCTTTAATTCTTATTCTCTTAGACATAGGTTTCCCTGCACTAGTCTCACAGTGACTACAGTTAGCATGTGGTGGGCTACAATATCATCTACCAGCATTAACCTATGACCAGACTCTTTGTTAAAACTAATGAACACCAGTAGGGGCTCTATTTTATAGTGCACTTTCCCCAAACTTAAACATAGAGAACTTCCCCCTAAATTTTTACTTTAACTATTGAAACGATAAAACCAAAACATTAAATGAACTAAAGAAATTTGTTACAGCTCCATGTTGACTTTTAGCTTGCCCTGTATTCATATGTGGAGAATTATTAGGAATGTTCGTTTTTCTTTGGCTGGTGATAAAGTCAAACATATTAAAGTCTTTCTCAATTGGCATTTTTTAAAATGTCTTTATCCTTTGCAGTTTTGTGTTGAAAAGGTAAAAGTCTCCTTACCTTACTGTCAAAACCAGTGTTTTTTTCCTTCTTAGTAAGATTATCCATGTGAACAAGAAAGGCAGAATTTTGTCCAAAGGGACCAACAACTTCAGCAGATTGGAAACAGTTACAGCAATTCACAGTTTTAAAGTAAGCACATTCACATGCCATATCTTTTTACCTCACCTTTTTACCACTTGTTATCCATCTATGTATTTTGTGATGTAACTGTCTACAGAATAAAGGTCCTCTCTGTGTATTTTTGCATCTTGCCTGTATATTTTGATTTGCTATTACAAAAATAAAATCAGAATTTGTATCTATTATTTTCACAGGAGCTTATAAACTACATTTTGCAGCACTTCCTGATCAGTTGTAAGGAGAGTTGTGGCTATGAAAAGGCTGCAGGATTTGGCCTGTTAACAAATTCCACTGTAAATTAGTACATATGTTGTTATTTATTTGGAAAACAAAGCTTCCCTTGAAATGCACTTTAAGGTCATCTAATTATCAGTCAAATACCAGTTTGCAGCCCTGAAAAACTCTCCTCTTCCTAATCAATTCATCTTGTTTTCACTGAGTGCCTTCAATTTTGCTTAGTGTTGGCTGAAATGCCAAAAAAAAAAGAAAAGAAAAAAAAAGAGAAAAAGACCAGCGTATGATAACCTTTCTCCCCTAAAAAATGAAACAACGAATCAAAAATACTATTTGGAGTCAGCTGAGAATACCTACCCATGCAGCATATGCTCCAAGCAGCCTTCGAGCGGAGCCGAGACCAAAAGCCAGCTGCATTTTGCTTCTGTGGAGGCTAAACGTGTTTTTTATTTGGAGCTGTAACACGTGATTTTTGTTTGTTTGTACGGTTTGCTTTTCATTTTACACAACTAACTTCTAGAAAGAGTTCTTGCAACTTCTTAACTTCCCCTTAACGGCGCAGATGGCTTTCCTCACCGCACTGGATTGCTCTGCCTTCCCCTAAGGCACAGCAATCACCTTTGACACCGACAACAGTAGGTAAAGCAGCAGAAGTCATGACAAAATCCGACTTTCAGAGGGACGTGTTTACCTGTTGCTTTTGCAGTTCATGCTGATGCTAGATGTACAGATAAAGCTTTTTGCTCAGCTTCTCATTTACTCATTCCTCTGCTGACAAGGGCCGGGGTGGAAAGTGATGGGTTTCCATGGAGAGCTGCGTGGTAGGGGCAAAAGGAGTTTAGAATCAAATTACACAAAACTAGGCAAAAGCGGTCAGTGTCTGCTGTTCCCTGAATTTAGGCAAAGCCTCCGCTGAGCGCCTGGCTGGCGGCGGGGATGAGGGGAGCCCTTCCTGCCGCCGGGGCGCACGCGGTGCGCGCCCCGCACGGACGGGAGGGGCGGGCGGGGTGCGAAGCGCCGNGTGCTTTTTGTTTAGAGTAGCACTCGAGTGTGTGTGCACACACGCACACACACACACACACACAGACATACAGAGACACGCACACACACACACAGACGGACAGACATACAGAGAGACGCACACACACACGCACACGCCGGGCCGCCGTGCGCTGCGCATCCCGCGCCGCCGGTGCTGCCCGCCGGCCCCGCCGGGACGCGCTACTCGCGCTCTCCCGCAGTTTCTCCGCGGGCTCCCAGGTGGCTGCGCTCCGCGGCACTCCCCGCTCGGCCCGGCACTACTCGGCACGGCCCTGTGTGTCTTGCCAGCCGGCGTCCCGGAGGCGCGGAGCTGATGGCGCTGGGAGGGAGGATGCGCCTGAGCCGCGTCTGCTGCGTGTTCTACCAGCTGTGCGTGCTGTCAAGCGGGCTCGGCGCAGGTAAGTGCGCGCCTTTCGCGGGACGGGCCGAGCCCGGGGCGGCCTCCGCGCCCCGCTGGCTGCTGGTGGCGGTACCTGGCCATTGTTAACCGCGCCCGCCCCCCGTAACCGATGAGCGATCCGATAGTGCGCGCCCCGGCTGTGAGGGTGCATCACATAGCGCCTCGGCTACGAGACCTGATTTCCACAAGCAGCCCTGTCATCTCTCCCGGCTGTGCTGTTCCTAGAGTGTGAGATGAATGTGTAAATAAAACTGTTTCCTGTCTCAGGCTAGTGGAGGTTGTGTGTACTCCGATCTTTGTAAACATAATGCTGGCATGCTGGACTTTGGTTGTATTGTGATGTAGAATGTGTGGGATATGCAGACATCAGTAGGTAGTGATTCTAATTCAGTTTCATTATAAGAATGATCATGATACAGCATGTGCATACAACTGCCACTTGTATGTGCAGCCATGGTGTGTGTGTGTGTGTATATTTGGCCGAACTTTGGGAGGCTTAATGAGTCTCGCACAGCATGCTGAGAAGAAGGTTGAAATTTTCAAATCTGTTCAGGTTTTCCCCAGCAAGTTTTTTTTTTTTTTAGCTTTATGAAAAAGTTGTTGCTTTGTCTAAATGGTGAAGGGTTTATGCAACTTTCCTTGCATGGAGGTAGTGGTCAAAAGGAAGGACATCCCCAGCTGCTGGTACAAACACAACTTCTGCCCAGCTTGGGGTCCAGCTTTCTCTCAGTGTTCTGCAGGACCTTGGTGTGTTCCAGGCTCATCAACAGCACAGACCTAGCAGCTGGCCCCCCTGCTGTGTGTAAGGACAAGATGAAAGGGACAAATGAACCCAGTTATATTTTGTGTGGCATGCTTGTTGGTCTAGGAGTCAGAAGGACCGTCTTGTGGTGGGCAGAGGGGAGGGTTTTTAGTAGGCACTGGATGCCGCTCGGTGCTCCACTTATTTAAAGCGTCTGCCGCATTTCCCACAGGTCTCCATGCTTCAGAAGAGACTGATGAGTGGGAGATCGTCTTCCCTGCACTGTGGAGCCCGGGCCAGCAGGAGCCGACGGGTGGCAGTGGTGGTGGTGGGGGTTGCAACATCGACCCCAGCAGTGGGAACCGAAGCAGCACTTTCAGTGCCCCAGTCACACCTAGCCCAGCGGCTGGCAGTTCCCGAGAGGTGCGTTCAGTCTCCTCCTCAGTGGACGGGCAGGCGCAGGCTGTAGGGGAGGCAGCAGAGGAGGAGGACACTGAGGATGAGTATGAATCTCAGGAGTTCTACCACTGGTCCCCCCTGCCCCAGGGGTCTGGTGCTGCCTCTCAGTTGCCAACACCGCCATCCCCCCCACCACCACCTCCAGCAGAGGATGGAGATGAAGTGCTGCTGAGGATCCCAGCTTTTGCTCGGGAACTCTACTTGCTGCTCAAGAGGGACAGCCGCTTCCTGGCTCCTGGCTTTGCTGTGGAAGAGCGGCTCGGGGGTGAGGGCAAAAGTCCACCCAGTGCCACACAGTCGCAACCTGAGAGAGCTTGTTACTACAGTGGTGCTGTCCTCCGCTACCCGGGCTCCTTCGCCTCTTTCAGTACCTGTGGTGGACTGGTAAGATAACCTTGCATGCACCTGGGCTAGCACCCAGGTCTCCATCCAAGTCTCTGCTTCATCTATTGCTTTTCATTCCTATTCCTTTCCTGAGGTCTTCTTTCTTTCTTCTTTCATCTTGGGTCCTACCTCTGTACCTAACCTTGTTTTTTAACAATTTTCCTATTCATATTCTTCTCGTAACATTTCTCAAATCCTAATTCTGCCTTTACAATAGTGATATTATTTATGCCGTGTCCAGATACATGCCTTTCTGGTTGTGAATTTCCATCTTCTTTTACCATCCTTTATTAAACTTTTCTCATCTTCATCTGTAATTTTATCTTGCCTTCAATGAGTTCTGTAATTAGATACCTCCATGCTCCCTCTCCTTTCTTTTCTCTGTCTCATCATCTCTTCTGCAGTCCATCTGTAATCCATTTGTTCTTCATTCTCATCCTGTATTCTAAAGTTATTTCCCCCATTTGTATTATCTTCCTTCTGCATCTCAGTTTTCAAACTGCTCTGTCTTCTCTATATCTATTTTACCAGTATTTTACCAGTGCCTCCTTTCTTCTTTTCGTTATTCCTTTGTTTTCACCTCTTTGGCCTTTTTTCTCTACCTCACAGCTTCCCACATGTGGTACCTACCTGTAGTTACTTGAATTTGTTACTTCTTTCTATTTAACTCCTCAATAGAAGAATGCAATGAATATGTTCTCAGTGGAAATCTTAGTACAGTCAGATCCTTCCAATTGCTATTCCTTCGGTGGCATACTTCTCTTATTTAAAACAAGCTCCCCCTGCAATTATTTCTGTTGCATCCATCATTATTTTTGCCGGATAAAGAGTAGAATTGGGTTCACTGACAACAGCAGTGATGATCCAAAGAGCTGCAATCCTAAGGTACTTGCAGGTGGCTGGAAAGTGTAGAAAGAAAAAAAGTTTACCTGTGATGATATAGAATGCTGGCAGGATCTAAAAAAACCCCAATTATTGCTACTATTATTCTCATTTGGGGCCTTTATGTAGCATCATAAATGCACATTCTTGCAGCACTTTTCAGAGTTTATAATACAAAGAGTAATGGTGCTAAAGAGGGTTAATATCCTCCATGATCCTGTGGTTTGGGTGTAAATCACCATAACCACATGATAGATATGTTCTTGTATTTCTTTCTGAATGTGAACATCTAGCTTGTTCCATTGTTGATTCATGAAGATATGCCTTTTTATTTGTATGGCCATGAAGTGAAACCAGGTAAAATGTGGAAATTTTGACTGCTTATTCATTTGCCTGTTTGAACTTATTCAAAAATCAACACAAACTGAAAATGGTGGATTGACACCAAATAAAATATTTGCCTGCACTCCTGCAAAGTGAAACCGCCAAGTTTCACACAGCTCTAAGTGGTTGGCATCTAATTATTGATATTTTGTCAGTTTTTCCGAAACACGATGGTAGAATTAATTGTGGAGGAAAATATTGAAAGGGAATTGATGGTGGTTTAAAAGCAATCAGGTAAAAGAGTTTTGTGTTAATGAAAAGCATTTTACTTCTGTGCTCCTTCTTATTTTGAGAGTTTTACTTCCTTCTACATTGTGTTTGCGTAAAATTAAGTTAGAAAACCTTTGTAAAGAAATGGTGGAAATAATTATCATATTTTTATTATGTGTTCTCAAAAGCCATGTACATCATTGCACGTCTGTAACATCTCTGATTTATTATACAAATTGAAATACACTTTTTGGATAGATCCCAGTTTCTTAAGAGCCCCATTAGTATTTTTTTTATTCTGTTAGATTTTTCTAGATTACCAGCTTACTCCAAAGCCTTTGGCCATTTAAGCATGCATGTGCCCAGATCATGTTCTCCATCCAGAGAACTGCAGCTGAAACATAAAGTATTCTGTGTATCTCAAATAAAATTAGCAACAGTTGTTGATGTTGACTGGTGTTGTCATGATCCTCGACTGCACTGTCTTGTTTGTGGTGAAATAGTTAAGCAACTGCTATTCCTGAGAGTGTTGCTATCTCAGGTATAGTTAAAAAAAATTGCACAGTGCTATTATGTCAAAGTTACTGTAACAAATCCTAAGCTATTTTTCATTCTTAATTCAGTCATTGCTTGGGCTCTATTACATATGTAAGTTGCTGAATTTCCAAGAGTATTGAATAAACATCCTAACGTGTTAGATATTCCACCCTGTTTCATCTAGGCCTGCCCCTGCAAATAAAGCCAAGCCATATTTCAAACTCCATTTTCTTTTTTTAATATGTAAAATGTCCTTGAAACTTGTCCCCACAAATATTTTATTGTAGTTACTGGAATTAGAATTTATTTTTTTCATTTTAAATATAAAGACATTTCAGAGAAAATAAGAATGTCTTAGACACACTCATTTCAAAGCCATTCAGACCTTGTGTTAGGTTTAGTAAGCTGCATACACTTTGGGAAGTCAAATGTGGCCTAATATGCAGCTTAGATTACACCATTGTGCTCTTCAGAAAGAGCCTTTTAGTGAGTATTTTTACTGACCAAGGAAATTTGGTGTAGCCTGACAGACAGCAGTGATTATGCCATGCAGGAGAAAGGGTGCAGAAGTGTAATGGTTTGGCCATCATATGCAGGGAAAGGCTATACCTGGTGGTACAGATGTATGGCTGTTGCTGCAGGACTAGTTTTGTCAAAAGGTACTGCATCTTCAGTAAATTAAAGAGAGGCCTTAGGTGAAATTGCTGTAGTGTCCACATAGGATAGTGGTATTGGTTCCAGTTTCTCAAGGCACAGAGACCTGACATGCCAGTGATATTCAGGAAATAGGGAAAAAAAAGTCTATGTAGTAATCAACTTCTGTACACAGAAAGAAGAATATTACTGCAGATGTTAGGGACCTTACCCTCTGAAGCTGAAATTTAGATGCTCTTTGAATATTTCACTGGTTGCATTTGTGTAAAGCATCTAGCATACAGGACAACATTAAAGCTTCCCCATATAGTTTCACAGTTCTTGAGAGCTTCAGTAGTGTGTTTTTTCTTAAGCTGCTCATCAAGAACCAGTATAGAGGGGTAATAATAATGAGGCTCCTAATGTATCATGAAAGTCATGCCAAAATACAAGTGAGAAATGAAAGCTCTACTCGTAGATAATTACTAACCAAATTCTGACTGCAAGCATTCAGAAGTGTTTTCAGTCAGCCACTTAATCTTGATGAATGAAACATAACTCAGTGGTTATTTTCTAGTGACTCTAAAGATTGGAGATATGCCTGGACTATCTAGAAACTTCATCATGGTGACCTTGGTGCAATCTCAGAGCTCACATGATCAATGGTGACAGTCCTCTCCAGCTCCTTGGTAAAACACTTGCAGATGCTTACATCTCTTTGAAGCTCAGTGGGATTTACTTTGAGTACATTCTGGGATTCTGCACTGGTGCTCTGGGAAGATGAATAAGGAGAGGTTTCCAAGGATTCTCCCATCTGTATGCTGGCTGCCTACTCCTTGTTCATGGTTAGCCAAATACCAGGATGTAAACAGTCCTGCTGATGTCAGTGAGACTGTTCTTCTGAAAGCGATGAATTGCAGAGCTGGACCATTAATTATTTAAATAGTTGTTTCTTCTGTTTGTTTGTGTTCTCACATAATATTTGAAATAAGAAAAAAATTGTGTTAAAGGTTATTGAACAGTTTTATTTGTGGCTGGTTATATATATATATATATATGTATGGTAATTTCTTATAGCATGCTGTAGGAGAAATTTACTGTGGACTTAGAATTAAGAAATCAGACTGCTGGTTATTTATCTACTGCTAGAATGCAAGTTGAGGTGGTCTCACTGCTTTTCCCGCAGTGTGCTGTAAACGTGGCAAATATGTGCTTTATCCCCTACTCTTTTCATTTCAAAAAGAGAGGTATTACTGCAATTTTTTCTCAGTAATTAATTCCTTAGGTAGTACTCTATGGCTGTGTACTGAGAGGCAGGGATTTCCCCAATGTTTCTTCTTCTTTTGACTGAAGCAGTCTGCAATAAATAGGGAACAGCTATTTTTGTTTAGGCCGAGAAAGGATCTAAATGGCTTTTTATTTCTAAAGCAATGGGGTATGTTTGGACTTTGGGGAAGTGCAAACAGGAGCAGATGTAGACAGAGAGAATGGGCAGAGCAGTGCAGCTTCTTGCTGCTGTGCTGTTCATCTCAGCTTCTTGCAGGTTGTCTAACAGAACATCTCTAGAGGTCTACCTAAGAAGACAACATTGACATCTGGGTTAATTTACTGGAGAAAAGTTTTGAAATTCATCTGATTTTTCACTGGATCTTAAGAAAGTGAATCAGGCAATAGCATATTTATAGTTCTGATGAATCTGTGTAAAATACTATTTGTAATTTAAAGTAATGTGCATTTTCACAGTGACTTGAGTTGGAACAAGTCTTAGCATATCTCCAGTCCAGGGAAGAGCTCTCTACAGAAGTGTGTAGTGCTTTTATTAGGCCTCATTGCCAGTAACATGCAGGTATGTAAATGTCTGATCGATAGTTCATAGACAAGTACTTCACTTAAATAGCTCTATCCAAAGCAATGCTGCCAGCATGATTAAAAAAATGGATGACAGTTGTTCTGTGCCATGCAGAAATGTGCCAATATAATTGGAGAACAGCATTTCAATGAATATTTCTGATTGTAATGTCCTAATTTTACATTAAAACAAGTAAATAATAATGTGAAAAACATACGAGCCTTTACTGGCTAATGGAAGGGTTTTATAGCGCTTCAGTAAGATTTGAAAAGACCTGTAGCAGCTCTACAGGAAATGCATGGCTTATTTACTTCTGACACAAAGTTTGTGAAGGTTAGTTTTGAAGATTAGTGTTATTAACTACTTGTAGTTGAATGACACATGATGGATTAAAAATATTTTAGACTTACTAGAATATTCTAATTTCACATGTCCCTTACATTCAGGACACTAGAGCTCCTAGAAAACTGGAATTATTATTTTGTACCTCTGCATTGAAGACAGTCTAACATTGTAGCTTGTGTCAGAACAAGCAGAATGAAATTGGAGTGAGCAATAGTAATAAAATCCATTAAGAAGTTCATATTTTCCTATAATTCTGCACACAACCACTTTTGGGGATAGGATATAGCCTAAGAAAAGGCTGAATCTGTGTTTTGACATCTTTCTTCCTAGGCAGGGGTTTTAACCACAGTGTTTCAACATTTTTATATGGGAAAAATCCCAGTGAATATAGTTTTTAGTTACACTTCCATGTGATTCCTGCAGTGGGAGTAGTGCCTGATATGGCAAATATACTTGAATTTTTGGACAGCTCTAACAGTTTTGGAGAGCTGTATTGTACTTCTGCCTTTTGGTTGCACAGCTTTCAGTGGCAGTGCAATACTTAACCTGCTGGAACTCCTTTCCTGGCATAGGATCTGATGGATTGAGGATGAATAGGCTGTTTGCATGTGGTGTGAGTAATGAGTCTGTTTGCTGTGCAGTGGACATGCAAGCTAAAATCTTGCTTTTGTAAGTATCCCTGCTTTTGTCTGCCTCTGGGAGCAGGTGGTCAGAACAACTCATACATTTGGGCTTCATACGTTGCCCTGGGAAGCTGTGTTTTTACAGCATGTGAGCTCCTGATGTAAGGCTCTGAGACTTAAATAGACTTCTTGCTTCGATCAGGCTCGAATGCTACTACCCCATTACACATCCTGAATCATACAGTACCCACATGCAAGCTGAAATGGGTTAAATACCCAGCCTTTTGTCAACCAAATGTAGTGCCCCTTCCTCCCCACCTCAGTGACCCTTGCAGTTACGCATCCGTATTGAGTAACTTCCACACCAGATGCTTTCCAAAAGAAATTTGAGACAATTACAGCTTCTTTTATGCTGGTGGTAAGCATTAGAAAACAGAGATCACCAACAATTTTTCATAAAAGGGTAGAGAAAAGAGAATGTTAGCAGTCTTTATGGTCCATATGATACATACATAGTAAAGTTTGACATTGGAGAAGGAGGATTATAAAATTGAATAGGATTATTCTTACAGGCTGCCAGGATAAAATTAAGTACACACTCCCTCCTATTCACCCAGCTTCCTGAGATCCTTAAATGACGGGAGAACAAATAGAAGCAGTCTGCCTACTGTTTCATTATTAGTTTGTAGAGAAAGGAAACTTTACTGAGAAGGACAGAAATAAATGTGTGAATGAGGGTACTCTATGAGTATCCCATACTGAGAATTCCCAGGTTCGACAAGATTTGCTTTGTTGACTTTAAAGTGTGCCTTATTTGTGTTTTAAACATGTTTAAATGGACAACATAAAAATTGTTATCAGTATAAATTGGTGAGCGAGGTAGGGAATGAGTAGGAATGTTAGAACTGAAAGCAGCTTTGCTCTGTTATTAAAGTGTTTTGAGTCTTTTTTCCTCAGAAAAAAAAAAAATCCCTGGGAAAATAAAGCACTGGATGAAAAATTAGTGCTTCCTACCTCCGCATAAGGTTGGAGAACCAATGAGATGTGGTAGTGCTTCTGGAGGAACCAAGTCTTTCCATGTCCGTGTTGAAACTCATCTGGGTTGTTCCTCCTGGATTTACATGACAGTGGAAGGTGTGAAAGAGGAGGGCAGCCAGCCCTGTAGGAAGTCTGGTTTCCGACAGGACAGGACAAAACAAGTTGTTTTCATGAGGTTACTGTGGCATGCTTAGGCAGAGGCACATCTGCCACATTTTTGCCTCCAGCTAAAGCTTAGCTGCTGTGTTTGTAATCTCTCTGTTATATTTAAATTTCTTTATTAAAATATCACCTTGAAAATCTAATGAAGCAGAGCTCAGCACACAGTAGAGAGGCCTAAGAAAATTAAAATGGAGGAAGTGACTGTAGCCAGGTGAAATAACTAGCATATATGTACAAGCAAAACACTATTAGCACTATTAACAAACTTGCTGAACAGGGAGGTAATTACAAACAGAACTACTAAATCTAGGTTGTGGGTGGGGTTTGTTTTGTTTTGTTTCTTTTTAATAAAGGAAAGGAGTACTGGAGATGGCATCCCTTTAAAAGTTTTATTACTGTCATTAAGTGCCATAAACCAACAAAGATCTGCTTAAAGATAAAGGAATAAACCCTCTTTGTTTATGTTTTCCCTCCTGGGTTCTGATGCTGCAGTCTGTTGCTATTCTTGTCTTTCTGGATGAAACATCTTTTGGTTAGATTTCTGTTTTGCATATCTGAGACCTCTTCCTAATTCATAAGAAGGATAAGTCTTGTAAACACAGGAGCAGTATTTTTAATGTAAAGCTGAAAGATTTAGAAAATCAGGTTTGACTTAGGCCAAGACTACCTTTGAACTGTAATGATCTCTGTTTCCTTTAATATTAAGCACTGCTACGTGGTGTGTGAGATTTTGGGCCACCACGCCTCAGACTATGTGATAATGATTTCTTTCTTCTAAGAGCTATCCTGCAATCATACAGGTGCTCTATCCTGAGACAGGTTTGATTTGTGGTTCCAATCTTGCTTATAATAGTCTGCTTTCTTCCTAAAGTGCTTAGTTTCAGTACAAATACTTCCTTTGCAATATATTTCTGAGTGATAATTCGAAATGAGATACAGACTATCTCTAGAGTGGCTTTATTAAAAAAAAAAATATTGCTGTGCATCACCTGAGATCTCTACTTACTGTAATTAACATATAAAATGATCAAAGTTATTCTTCAAGATAGAGAAGTGAGGTGGTAAATCAGAAAATCTGGGTAATTCCATTAATTAAATCAGTAAATTAGTGACATTTTGGCCTCCTAATTTGATCTTAACTGCTTTAAAAAGAAAAAGCAGAGCACTGAGTGTCTTCCAGCTACAACTGCTAACGTTAGTGAAACCAACATTTTCATCAGAACATGTATCCCTGGCTTATATATCTCATGTATCTGCCAATTGTTTCTTTGCTAGCAAATGAACCAGGATTTTTAAAAGAACCAAATGTTCTCCATGTTGCAACCCTTGTAATATTATGTTAAAAGGACTGTTTTTTGTCTTTCTTTTTGAAATGTTTTCTTGCAGGAGTGGAGATTATTTTGGTTGTTAATGATGGATTATGGCCAGGGAAAAAAGAGCAGCATCCATGATCTCCATGCTAAATAAGATAAAAATAGGGGGAGCTGGGAAATAAGGATAAAAAAACAAGAGCAAGCATTAGGTGTGTGAGCTGTGGGATTGTTGGGAGGTGAGAATATTCAGGAGGAGTCTGTGAAAACCAGTGGTGTGTAGAATTCAAATGGTGAACATACCTCTTTGCTATGTGATGAGGAGAACTACCTCAATAGAAAGGAGTGAGACAAAGGGATTTGGGTTTGTGGCAGAATGAGGTGTTTGCTGAAGTGTTTCTGTGGAGTATGTGTCTTTCCTTGGTTTACTCAGATCTCTCAGGTGACTTCAGGGATATAGCAGGTTGCTTTCTCCTTGCAGAGAAGTCGTGGAAATAGTGTGAAATGCACTGAGCACGAGCATTTGTCTTATACTACAGATTCAGACGGTAGTTGGTCAAATTTTTATAAACCAATAGCCCAAAACATCTATATTAGTTTTAAGATCAGACATGCATCTGCAGTGCATTAACAGTTGGGTTAATCTTCTGTTGTTAACATGTTATTGCCTGGACAATCTAGTCTTCTTGTTTATTTTTATTGCTTCTCATATGCCATCATAAATAAGCAATAAGTGTTATTTGGAAGTGAAAGAATGAAGAATATTTCTAGTGTTAATTTTAGAACAGTTGATTTAGAATGAGAAATCAATCTCCTAACCTTAGCTGCTAATAATACATACATCTGCATGTAAGTGAATAGAAGAAAAATTTTTTTGGAAGCCTGTGCTGTTGAATGTTTTTCTTGGGTCTACCAGTACTTCAGTCAGAATTATTTTCTGAATGAGTTTTGCATCCAAAAATGTAGAAATCTGCCCAAAACTGACTTGTGAAGTGATTTAGTTTCTGTGTGATTATCTTCCAACAATTGCATATGCTTGTTTTATGATCTCAGCTGTGCTACCTTAAGTTCTCATTAGATGTCAGAAGTTTAACTGGGTCAAGTCAGGGCAAGCTTATTTAGATAGCAGCAAGTCAAGGAAAATACAGATAATTCTGCACATGATGTTAATTCATTTGGGGACAACTTTTAATACTTCAGTACAAAGCAAATGTCCTGTTATGTCTCTCTGGGCTTCAGGGGATGTTGCGTGGGAGAAGTGCCCAAGTGATGGTTACAGCTGTTATTGTAATGCCATCTTTTATATAAAATGTTAAACTGTGCTTCAAATGTGCTTGCAATTTAGAGTGCTCTTTTTTTTTTCTTTTGTTTTTTTTTACTTGTTTGTTTGGTTTTTTGTTGCTGTTGGTTGGGTTTTTTTTTGTTTGTTTTTGTCTGATTAGCCTGGCAATGGGATTATAACCCTGAAAACTCAGATGTAACTCTGCTTCAAGGTGTGGATGAAGTACTTTGGTTTTCTTCTGGAACTGGGAGACAGGAGATAAAAGGGAAATCATAAAGGACTCATATTAATATTTAATGTCTCATTTTTCTTTAGAAAAATACTCTTAAACATGAAGCTGGTATGTTTCTGTTGTAATCTGCACAACTTTTTAAAACTTCTGAGAACTGACAATCTTGTTGTAAGTTAGGAGACAAGAAGTTGCTTAGGTGATTTTGTGTCTAAATCAGAGATCACCAGTCTCTTTTGTCTCTTTGTGACCTCAATGGACCTCACCTCAAATATTTATTTAGAAACACACTAGGGTAATGAGAGAGTTTAAAGTGGAAGAGGGTTTATAGAGTAAAATGAATGCAATTAGGCATATGAAAAGCTTAGTTTTCCAGTTTCTGGGTGATAGTCCCAGCATATTTCCCTTTTTCTGTCTGATTACCTGTTTCTTCTGTAGTAACCTATCTAAGGAAGCATAATAATAACAACACATTTCTTGGATGTCTCTTCAGGTGTTTTTTTTTTTTTTTTTTTCTTCCCAAAGTAAATCATTTGCATTGGAAATAATGTAAGGAAATAATTCCTTTCCTTTGTGTTTCATGTTGGGTAATAAATCTTTTGCTTATTTCATAAGCAACTTTGTTTAGAAGTGACCAGTCAGACTGATGGTACTTGGTTCAAGATGCTAATGTCAAAGCTCCATTCTAAACACCATTTGTGTTCATATGCACATAAAATCAAGTTCTTTAACTTAAAAGGAAAAAAAAACCTTCGTCCAAATTTATATTTCTTCTTTTCGTTTAAATAATAATTATTGAAAAAGAATTAGATACTATACATTTTTTCCTAAGGGTAGCGGAGCTTTAGTTTCTTTGTGCAAGAAAAGGTAAATTGATATTTTTTCCCTCAAAAAGGGTAAGTGGGGTCTAGGTTTAGAATTTAAAAGGAAAAAATCTGCATAGTTTAGAAAAAAAATGAATTTCACTTAGGAGTCATAGAAGGATATAACTTCTATATATTTTCAACTTTTTAAAACAATGTTGTGGGAGTCTTGTTTATTTCTCTTAAAGCTGTCTGGTTTGGATTAATGTAATTCTAGATAGAGATATAAAAACGCTAAACATAACTTTATTTTATAGAAGGACTAACTTTATTTGTTGAATTGTAGTTCTATACCTATAAATATATTTTATTTTCCTTTCTTGAATTACTGTTTTTGACAGTTAGTAATTTTGGCAAATTGCAGATTTGAATGAAACTGAGTTTCATGGAGTGTTGCCTTGAATTAAATAATGTTTAATAATAGGAATAATAGGAGCAGTTCAGCCTCTCTGTCAGAAAAAAAACCAACATAATGGAGTCGTGGATGGATATTTCAGTAAGGATTAGCAGAGATTAAATTTCTCTGTGGACAGTCATGGGCAGGTTTTGGAACTGTGCCATATCCTTCTGTGGCTACCATGAAAGCACATGGGTTTGAACAATGGTAACTCATTTATATGCACTATTTAAGTGTTTTACATGGATGAATCAATTTAAATTTGGATCCCTTGTATTGGTCATCTTGGTACTAGGCTAGGTGTTTTATCTAATGCAGATTACAGTTGTTGATATATCCTGTTTAATCTCCTGCATGGGACTAGGTGTAGAATGCTTAGTGCTCATCCTTTGTGTATTATTATATTTTTCCTCCATAAAATACCATTTCTGATTCTGATGGGGTAAAATCCAGGCTTGCTCTAAAGCAATGGATTTAATGCTGTTTCATTAGCTAAAGGTACAGCACTTTGATTCATACTCCAAAAGAGTGGTTTTCAGTCTTACCACAAGAATTGCTGAAGTTACTCATATTACACCAAAATGTTCTAAAGGAACATCTTTATGAGCACTGAGTCTTTAGTTGCAAGGATTTTTTCCTTAGGTGATATGTTTCCATAGGTGTTGCTTTTTCGATAGCTAGTCATGTTTAGCTGTGCAAACAGTATTTCTTGGACAGTATTAATAGCTACTCAAATGTTGTTGTGAAATAAGTGATCTGAAATACCACTAAACCAGCTCATTGTAAAGAATTTTTAGCTTAAGTTTTATGGAATAAATTTTTTTAAATCCTGACTCACTTTATAGAAGCTCTTGTATTTATTCTGGAAAGGAGTTATGGCTGGGTTTGTGAGTTTTATTTTTTTAACAGTAAGTGAGTTGTGGAACAGTTGTGTTCCATTTCATATGGCATGTACTTGATGAACAAAACCGAATGATTGTTAACATCATGCCTTAGTTAGGACAACATGATAGACACAATTTACAGGTTAGGTGGCTGTTTTAAAAATGGATTTTTATGTCAGTTCTTCTTTGAATTCTGCAAGCAAAGGGCTGTGTCAGGCTTGTTCAAATATAATTGCATTTTGCTTTTCATTTTGATTGTAGTTTATTTTATTGGCCTATATTAGTCATCTATGGTTGTTTGGACATATTGCCCCAGCATACTTCTTGAAGGAAAATAAAGTAAGGCTTTTCAGAACATTTCAAGCAACAGACAGGAAGCATTTTTATTCATTGTCAGTTGGTGCATACACCAACAATGGAGTTGAAGTCATGCAACCACATAAAATGTATATTTAATACAGGATTGTGTAGGGGGCAAATGAATATCTTTGTCCATAGTACGCAAGCATTTGATATTTTAATTTTTTTTTCCTTTAGGTTTAGCAGCCTTGGTAGTTGGTTAATGCTTCCTTTTGTAATGGTGGTTAGATTTTTTTATTCATGTGGAAACTGTGCTTGAACCACAGTCAGCTCTGAGCATTGTGTTTTTAATGAACCAGACTGAAGACATGGCCCTTTTATTACTTCCAGCTTCTTGGAACATATGCCTACATGAAAATGAGAACTGAGAAAAATGAAAAACTTATTCTGTAGCCCTCTTAAGGACAGATCAAAATATGAAACCTGAAAACGAAGATGCTGGGAGACCACTGAAAGAACTTTCTTTAAAAAAAAAGTTTCTGTCTGTAGATCATCGTTTAGAGCTGTGAGTGGAGAAATTTTCTGTTCTTTTAATAGAATTTTATTTATTTCTGAGACAGCAATAGTGATTTTTTAATGCAAGTGAAGAGGAATAAGTTGGCCAATGTTTTATTTTTGCACAGATATTGCCTTCTAGCTGTCTTCTCTTTAGTAGCTCTAGCTCCATGCATTAATTATTATTTTTAAATACATTAATTTTGTAACAGAAAGCTATAAGCAGTGGATTTTGGTACATAACATAAATTCAGAATCTTAATTATGTAAAATAACTTTATCTTTACTATCAAAACACTACCATTGGTCTAAATCAGTATGAAATCAGATCTAAATCTTAGTGTTTAGACAGCTAGTATGGAATACTCTATCTTGCTTTATTAAGCATATATTGCCCAGAGCTGATTGAGAGTTAGCATCGTGGCCAGAACAGCAGCCTCATTGGTCTTCCCTTTTAACATTCTATAATTGAGAGAATCTCTTCTGATGTGATTGTAGGCCTAGAAGAGAGCTGGAGAGGGACTTTTTGCAAGATCTTGGAGTGATAGGATAAGGGAGATGCCTTAAAAACAGAATAAGGGTTTAGATTAGAAATTAGGACTGAATTCTTTACTGAGAAGGTGGTGAGGTGCTGAAACAGATTGCCCAGAGAAGCTGTGGATGGCCCATACCTGGCAGTGCTCGAGGCCAGCCTGGGTGGGCTCTGGGTAACCTGGTCTAGTGGAAGGTGTCTCTGTCCCTGACAGGGGGGTTGGAATGAGATGATCTTTAAGGTCCTTCCCAACCCAAACCATTCTGTGATTTTATTAATTCATCTTATGTTACTGAACTAAACAGTCAGCCTTTAAGGCTTTCTAGCCCTTCCTTGTAGCTTCTGTTTCTTCTGTAATAGAAGCCAAAACTACATGAGAGAGAGGAATAATTCCAAGATTTAGTTAGTTTTATGGATCAGTTCAATCTTCTAAGATACAGTGTAGAAGCTACTGAGTGAAGGGAGAAATTATCAGAAAGAGACCATTAACTTATGGTGGGTTGGCACATTACATATTGTTGTTTTTTGTGACCTAGTCATGATTGCCATAAAATCTGCATTGTTTTAGGCATCTAAGGATGAAAGTACTGTATTTATTTTCTTAAGGATTACAGAGTGTGCCTTGTGTGCAAGTATGGATATTCTGAACATTAAATAGCTGCATTGCTGGTGAAGTCTGACTTGCCAATAGCTGTGTCTTTTCGTAATAGTACTAATCAATCCTTATATCAATATAGTTGCCTGTAGCAAATGAATGAAATAGTTTTTCAACTTAAGTTAGTTTAAAAATCAAGGATATTTTCAGTGTGTCATTAATCCTGTGTGTCTTGAACACAGGTTTTGAACTGACTGTCACATATATTGCGTTTCATTTCAATGTAGCACTTGGATCAGAAATGATAATTTGGCTTTAAAACTTTATAAATTAAGTTACTTGTGCTGGGAGTAGTAGGCTTTCTGTACCTCATAAACTTCCAGAATGCTGCATAAAGAACAGAAATAAGAACATGCCTGTGCTAAGTCTGCACTTCTTAGTTTGTAGTTGCTAAATATAAATGTTCAGGTATTAATAATTTTGGATTTATCATTTTAAAGAGATAATTGTGGAATACTTTTCTTGAGTGAACATGAAACTGTTTAGGTGAAGGAAAGTGGAAGTTCATGTACTGCAAGCTCATATTTCCAGACCGTCTCTATATTCTGTAGTCTCTCTCCCCTTTCCTTTTCCCTCCTCTTTGAAAGGCTGTAGAACCTAAACACTTGATAGATTGGTAGATGTAAAGCTTTTCTATAGCTGTGTATCTAGAATCTTGATATCTGCAACTTAGTAAAAAAATATATTTATTTACATTGTAATTTTACCTGTGCAACATGGTAACAGGAAAAAAGCATTTAGAGTATTTATGCTTCTGTCAAATATTTTTCAAATATTTTTGCATGTTACCATGCAACTGCAGTTCTTTGTTTTGTAGATGTTGCAATTGAAAAGTATGCTTTAAATTGTGATTTATGTCAAATATTTAAAATATAGCCACTAGTTCTGAATGCCTCAGATTTTTAGTATTCAGCATACACATAATATAATACCCAAACTAAATGCTAGTTAAGAATACATAAGTATCTTGCCAAAATTTAGATTGACAAGTCAATGACAGAGCAAGATGAGGGTTCAAAACTTAAAGCAAATACAGAATAAAACTAAATAATAGCATTGGACTAGAATTGATACCTGATAAACAACTTAGTAAAATGTCATAGACAAGTATGATTCTATGATTCTATGTTGTACACCTACTGCCCTCAAGGACCACCCGGACCATTTTAGCAGATCTTCTCATCATCCATCTGTCCATGTAATGTGAAGTCTGTGCAAGTGCCAGGTGTGGATCTGTCCCAGGGGCTGGAGCTAGGCTTGGCATTCATCCTAGATGAATTTCATGATGTTCCTTCTGAGAACTCTCCATAAATACATACTTACACATATATTCTATATTTATATATATTTTTGTGGTACTAAAATGAGGTCACATGAATTATTGGTATCTGTATGAGACCCACATATCTGTCATTCTCTGGCTTTAATGAAGATACGGGGATTCTTGTTGGGCTTTGCTGTTCTCTGTGCTTTTAACTGGCTAATAGATGACATTGTCTGGTCATACCTGTTCAAGCCCCAGAATTTTAAATTCTCTGGGAGTTACTGTTACATATCATTATATGCATATCATGCATAACAGTATTTTCTTCCTGTGACACCTTGTGATAAAGTTACCTGCAGCTAGATGCAGTTGGTTTGGTTACCATCCTTTTTTTTTAGAAAAATAGTACAACAGAAATGGTACATTTAGCTTTAGGAGTTTGTGTTTCATATTTGTTACTTTTCTGTTTTAAGCATTTGAAAATAGAACTTAGAATTGCTTTGTGGAAGTAGTTTTCAATGAAGTGTTATTAAAGATACTTCAGTTACCTCAAACTGGAAAAGATTAGTCTTGTATCTACGGAGAGAAAGAACAGCACAGGCAAATACAGTTCATGGGGCACTCTGTGTAGGGCAGTAATTGTTTATAAGGTTTCTATACTTGTTCCAGAACGAGTCATCGTAAGAATTATAGGGTTTAACTCAACACCAGTGTCTATTTATCTTTGCTGAGTTTTGTGAAATTTGAGTTATGGTGCCTTAGTGATTTTGAAAATTCTTATGTATGCTTGAACTATTCTGTGCCTTCTCATTGCAAGATTCTAAAGGGTTTGAGATGAATTCTGTGTTTTAAAACATTGAGGCCATTCCAGTGTTTTTACACAACTAATTTGACTGAAACAAACTACAGCTAAACTACACTTCAGGATAACTGCTGCCAAAATAATAGTGTACAATGGAGTCCATTTACAATGTGCTATTGAAGCAGTAAATCTGTGAAAACAGCAACATGTGTTTAATTTCAGTAAACTTCTTAAAATTTGCCTTTTTTTTTTTTAAGGAAAACCTGTGAAAGCATACATGATGTTGTAATGAACTTGTGGGCACATTACATAGGTGAAACAATTTTCACAACCATATCATGTTAGTTGCCTTATGCCTTAGGAAAAGTAAGTAGATCCGAAGACTAACAGATAAAGCTAGGTAGAGCTAGAAAATTGAGATGCAGAAAGGTATTTTTATGAAAACTGAATGTCAGGTGTAACCATAACCATAAATAATAAATTGGAAATAGCAAAGTGTAGGAATTGTGTTACCCGTAGTCATCCTATTATATTTTTGTCTATTGTTCTGTGCTTTCCCACTTCTTAAAGACTTCATGTGAAGCTGTCTGGCTTTCAGTGGAAGACGTACCTTTGGTGTAACTCCTATGATTGCTCTGAAGTCCAACTCACAAATTTAACTGGCAGAGTGAGAGAAAGAGTTTCAGTAAATTTTGCTTGGTTTTCAGTGTGACTATTGTCCATATTAATGTGGAGAGAAGGCAATGTTTTAGATGATGAAGTATTTTCAAAGGAAGCAAACCCTCTGTTCCTGAAAGGGTTGGTCCCTGTGATATGTAGTCATGAAAAAACTAGCTTAGATGCTTTATTATGAGCCTGATTGTTACTAAGGTCAGTAACAATCCCTGGGGACTTGACTCTCCTTTAGTGGCACATTCAGAGCTGGGAGGCACAGAGGAATTAAACAGACCAAAGGCTGTAGCCAGACCAAAGGTCAGTTGCTTCTTTGTGACTTACTAGTTTTATCCATTTATAGATTTGCTTTGTAGACTAGTGAATTAGCAGACAGTGACAGGAGGAAAAAAAGATGTGTTTATTTGCTGATCGCAGGATTGTTATGAACTATCAAGCGTCTGTAATTGGTGGAGGATATAAAGTGAAGATACAGAAACTTTATTCTCGTTTCACAAATTTGTAGTGAAATGATAGCTGGAATGTGGCTTGCAGTTCTGTTTGCTGATGTTCAGAGAGAGGAATTAATTTGTGGTTACAAGGATAACTACATCATCAGAATATTCCAAATTGGAGAGGACCCACAAGGATCAAGTCCAGCTCTTGAGTGAATGGCCCATACTGCGCCCACAAAGCTTGATGCTGTTAGCACCTGGCTCTAACCAGCTGAGCTAATATCAGAGTTACTGTAAAGCCTCTTTCATCAAGCAGCAGTCAAAGGCTGGTGTATTTGTCATCACACAGTAGAAACTGCAATACTGTATGATTACCTTTTATAAAAACTTCGGAGTGAGTATCAAAGGACCTTGGAAAGCTGGCCTGGAGAGCTGGCCCAGGAGGAAAGCAATCAACCTGGATCAGATGGATCTAAAATAATGGCCATGAATCAATAAAGTTGTAATGTTGGAAGGATTTCCAAGTGTTAAAAAATATGAGACATTTCAAATAAGGATAGTAAAATAATAGAGCAGCAGTTCTATTGAAACTATTTGATTTAACAGTAGCAGCAAGGAAATGTGACCAGAAGTATAGTCTGACAAAGGATTTGTGGTATAAGACTAAGTGTAAGAAAATCTCTGATTTACAAAATCTCAAATGCATAGGGGATTGGACTTGATGTGTGGATCTAAGACATTAAAATACAGAGGTAATTTGCATTGTATATTCTACATTGTGTCTTATTCATTGTTTTTCCAATACTACAGGACCTAAGCAATGACAATTAAGGTTATAAAATGAAAATAATGAAATAATGCATGATGCGTATGACATAAAGAGAAAATTTGGTTTGACTTAGCATGTTGAGCTTAGCTGAGTTTGTTTCAATAGTCAAGTGAAATTTATAAGCAAAGCTACAACTCATGAATGACATATAAATATATTTTAATATATTTGATTTTCTGGCTAGAATAAGAAGATTAAATGGCTTTTTATGACTTTGAGAGAAAGCTGAGATTCCATTGTGCTAGGTAAGTTGCTAGAGCAATCAGCCAACTGTTCTCTGAGCTGGTACTTCCCTCAAGACAGTGTCCTTTATTCTGAATAATTTACGTGGACTGTGTTAATATGGGGTGCTACAATCAGTATTGGAGAACTCCAGATGACTGGTAGCAGGTGGTATTTTCTGCTGGGTTTTTATTCTTTTCATAGAATGCATGGTCTTTCAGTCTTTTCATGTGTTGGGATGTGCTCTCCTTCATCCCAGGTGTTTCTTAAGTTCAGGTGGTTTTGGTCTTTTAAGCCACAGATAAGTCAACCAGAAAGTGGGCAAGAGCTTTCTGGGCAAGGGAAGAGAAAGGGAGATGGAACACATAATTTCAGCATTTTATGATTGGTTTGCCAGTTCTACTAAATTCTTCTGACGGTTAAAAGTCAAGTATGCATTAGCTGAGACTGCACTGACATTTCTGAAAATAGTGGTAAAAGCTGAACCAGGAAACTTTGTGACAGTGTAAATTCCAGGAGTCTACAGCCAGCTGGCATTTATAACAAGAAGAACAGAGAGTAGCTGGTGTGTAGAAGTGGTCACTTGAACCTGATAACCAGCTTACTGCATTGCACAGAGAGCTCTGGCACTTGTAGGGACTCCTGTCTGGTTCATGAGTTTCACTGCTGATAGCAGTGACCAAATAGCTGACTTTAAAACACCACCATGAATTTAGGAAGCACATTTGTGCTTTTACTAAAAAAGACACTTAGAAAAATTAGAGTATTTTATGGTAAATTTTATGTATTTTTTTTGCAGTTACATTTTGTGTATATCAGAATCAATTAAGTTGGAAAAGACTTTTGAGATCGTCGAGTCCAGCCTATGGCTTAGTGTTGTGAATACCTGTTTAATGCTACCTGTGAGTAGCCTAGTTCGTGCTGCAGAGTAACAACATAAACATTTCCCTACATCTTTGCGCAGTGTCAGGTTGTTTTGAAAAAAGTAGCTGCTGTCTTAAACATGAGAGCAGCATCCTACAGAGAATGATTTTCTTAAAAATTCAGAGTCGTGTGTATCTTAAACCAGACTGGGAGTATAGGAGTTTGGCAGGATTTAAAAGCTATGTAAAAATTGTTTCCACAGACCTCAAATTTGGGGGCTAGTATCTGAACGCATGCTTTGAGTCCAGTGATCTCTGTGTAACAGTCTGAACGTTTTTTCCTCTATTGGGGCTGTAAGGTATAGCATTGTGCATGTGTGTGTACCTCAGTAAGGCACAGCCTTACAATTGAAAAAGATCCCAGAAGGATTGGATTGATCACTGTGTCAGCAGCTGAAAGCCAGTCAACAGTGATAATATTGAGTCTTCCCTCTGTGATGTCTCCTAACTTGATACATCAGAGTGGAGTGAGGAGACAGGTAGAGAAAACCTCCAGGAGAAGCGTAGTGTGTATGATGTGCACGGCTGTGAAACGCAGTTAAATGAAGACAGAAGTTGCTGGCACTTACGTTTCTTCAGCCTTCAGCAGTGAAGGTTCTTATAGATGGAAAGTGGTAGCAAGTTTGAGTAACAAAAGCTTTTACAAAGTTCTTACACTGTTGTTTACACAGTTCAAAAAGTTATTTGAGCTTGCTTTATTATTTGCGTTAGTAAGAGCTGGAGACTGTTGTATTTCAGGTCAGGTCAGGTTCTGATGAAATTGTAAGAATCAAGATACTAAATTAAATCTGGATTGTTAAAATCATAGAGAACAACCTTCAGAGGCAGATACTGATATTCAAATTAGATTTTTCCTGTTTACTTAGGAATTGATGCTCAGTTTTTGACATTTGACAAATAGAACAAAGCCTATTACCAGATTATGTTTCAAAACAAGTAAATATTGAACTTGTAAAGACGATATGGTTTTTTGCATGGTACAGTGAAGAGAACCTTTCATTTTTGTGCTGCAAATGTGACACTAATATTTTGGCACTGACAGATGCAACATGTGTACTAAGTAACATATACATTTTCTGCGTCTGATAGGAATGCATTTTTGCCATTGATACTTGGCCTTGGGCAGTGTGTTGGGAGCAGGAAGAACTAGAGTTTTGTACAGCCTGTCCTTGCTCAATGTGTGCATTTGCTTCAGGAGACAGCGGAGAGTTGGCTGCAGCAGGGAGAAACTGTAACATGCACACCACACCCGCTGCTCCCCACCTGACCTGTGCTACTCAGGGTGCTGGGGAAAGGTATTATTTTCATTTGTCTTGATTTCCCACTGTCCAAATTTGGCAAAAAGTTAATTTTCTGCAAGTAAATTTCTATTTGCCCATGATCTGAAGCTTGCCCTATACTTACTTGCCTTATACTTACTATACTCTCTCTTTACTGCATTAAGCAAGTAAAATACAGAGCAAGTACTGAGTTCATTGGTAGTTACAAAATTTGATGATATTTTTGTCAAATGAGATTGGGCTGGGCTTGATATCTACTGAGCTACATGTGCTACATGTAAGGTTTGTTTGGTTTTTTGTTCTTTTTTTTTTGTGTGTGTGTGTGGTTTTTTTTTTTTTTTAATGTAAGAAACTTGATAAAGTGGGGAAAGAATGGCATGCTATGTTACCTTTACACGAGATAAGTCCAGCATCCTGGTAGGCTTTTCAATTGCAGCTGTGAGCAGTAGTATTTTTTCACATGAAACTGGTGGAAGATGTGTCAGTCAGTCAGAACTCACAATATTCCCAGATGGATATTAGGGTTTTGCTTTTCCGTCTTTTTAATCTTTGTTTTGCTGTGCATTTTCATATCATGGAAGTTTGGCCATTTGAACTGTCTAAAGGCTGTAATTGGCCCTGGCATTCAATATCTGAAAATGTGTTGAAATTGAAATGCTTGAATGCATGCTTTGACTTCTCTGATTTCTCTGTTTACTTCGTTAAAAAATCTTCTTAACTCCTTTTGTAATGATTATGAAAATATAAGGGCATGGTTGACAGTTTCACTTACCATTTTCAACCTGTGAAATTTTCCACAAGTTGGAGAAATAATACCCTTTTTTTTCCCCAAAAAGCAGTCAAAATGGCATAAAAAATTATTTGGTTATCCAGATTTGTCTGAGAATTACCCATTTGCATATATATAACTTTACATCACTGTTCAGTTCTTTAACTTCTGACTCAGGAAACAGGCAATAAATTTTGGATTTCTCTACCAATAAATTAAACTTCAGCTTCTGCAAGGAGCTGAAAGAAAACATTAAATGTCAGTCCTAGCACAACTTTTCAGAATGTCTGATGAATGGTGGCAATCTGAAGAGCATCATCTTAAAGCCCTGGTTTCATTTTGCAACGAAGAGAATGGAGATGGAAGAAATGTGACAAATGTTCTATGGTTGAATCTATTCAGGAGGGACTAAGGCCTTGCTTTTTGTTGGTGGACAGGGGATACTTGCAGCACCACTTAATGGGCTGCTATTCCTGTTCTATATCCAGTTTATCAACATCTTTCATATGCTAAATAATTCTTTAACAAAGTGAAATAATCTATGCCTGAATGAAATTGAGCATTAGACATAAAAATCAAATGGAAAGTAATTTAAGCATTTTACTAGTATTTGAGAGGTATGCTTTTAAATAAAAATTCATTTCACATCATTTGTAGTTTATATGACAAGTTAAATGTTACGTAAAAGCAGCATTTTAAAAGATACACTTTTCAAGAAGTGTTATCTTGTAGGTGTACAGAAAGTACGTAGCAATTCATAACTAGCTAATCTTCTAGTTTGTGACATGTAAAGCTCCTGCTGAAATGAACCTAAAAAGTGCAAAAAGGAAAAGGAACAACCAAACCCCAGATAGTTTTGTGTTTGTGTGCAATGTTAGTGATGACCTTTTGACATTTGTTCAGCATTCCTTAGCTATTGTAACTGATTGAAAAATTTAATGTGTGTATTCACATTTATTTCATGTGATTATGCAGAAAGATTGTTGGATTTTTTATTTTTAATGTGTTGTGTTTGAATGAAATTGTACCACTCAAAAATTTTGATTTTCTTTTCTTCCTTGTGTCAGAATATTTTTGAGTAGTTTATTCATCTGTCAGACAGGATATCCAGTGTGATAATGGCACCTACATGATTCCAGAAGAAACAAAATTATTTTCTATTTCTCTCCATTGATGCTACATAAATATGCAGAAGAGCTCTGTGCTTCTCTTAGCTAAATATATCACATTGTTTTGTTTCTGTAGCAAAACAGTATAATAGGTTTTTTAAGTTTAGAGAATGAGAAAATTAACTATCAGTCTTGCTGATGTGGAGGGAAAAAACCCCACAAAACCTTGCTGTCTCCAGCTTTACTCTTGATAGGAACTTGTGTGTATTGGCAGCTTAACAGTTTGAGCTGAGTTTTATTTGTGTGGTATTTATATAAGTATGTTTTATAGTATTTTTTTTTTTAGTTTTGGCTACGCTCTTGTAATATTAGATGTGCATCTGGTGTGTTAACTCTTCATGTGTGTTTGTGAGTATAAATATGTTGGGACAGGGGAAGAGTTAACCAACTAAAAGGCTGCATTCAAATATTTTTCTGGTGTAACTGCTGGAAACCAAGGAGGGATTTCTGCCTTTTAAAAATAGTTTTGGGCTCTTTTAGTTCAAAAAAGAGTAAAAAGAGTGCCACAAGATTTTTTTTCCAACCTGACATTTGTTCAGAATAAATTCACATGATTTGCATTGTTCCTGTTGTTTCATTAAATATAGTTATCTAAAAATGTGACAATAATAAATAATAAAACCAGTGTATAGACCTTTCTGTACGTGCTGTACATATATAAATAACTCCCTGGGTCTCCCAAAGTAAACTTCTAACATTCNCCCACCCACCCACCCAGATTTAGCTGAAATAAATGAAATTTATTCTAGTTCATTTAGGTAGAAAACTTGTAAAATACAAAGGTACTCACTTTGCTCATAAGGTTACTGAAACAAAATGTTTTCTTAAATGGAGTTCTGTGGGGGTTTTTTTTCTGCTGCAGGACTGTGCACAACTTAATAAATTCTTACCTTATATGTTCCTTTTGTTTTCCTTTGCAGATGGGGTTTATACAGATTAATGAGGACTTCATATTTATTGAGCCGCTCAATCGCACTTTGGCTGTGACAGGACATGCACACAGGGTGTACAGGCGAAAAAGGTCCATAGAGGAGAAAATTTCTGAAAAGCCACCTTCTCAGAATCAGTACTGTGGTGTTGTTACAGGTAACATGAAAATCACACTGAAAAGCTGTAATGTAGAAAATATATTTTTAAGAAAAGTAGATAGCAGTTACAACAGAACCTTGACAGAAGCTTAACTAATCGTTCTTGTGGCAGTACCCTACGGTGGACTCTGAGGTGGCACGCTAAGGCTGCAGTCTCACTTGTTGGGAGAAGGCTCTGCTTCTTAATATGCATTTGTATTGAAAGTAGAAATCTTAAGGGCATTTTTTTATTTCAACTTAATAATTAAAATCTATTTCTTGTGTCTCTCTGGTCATCAGAGCTTCTTAATCGCTCACTATGTGCAATGCTTGTACTTAATTTTCTGTTTTCTGTGATTTTTATAAGTGTTCTTGTTCTATGAATGCCACTTAGATGTGTACGAAACAATCCTAATGCATCTTCCTCAATGACAGGTAGAACAAATTGTTGAACTAGAAGGGTTTCAGCAGAAGTTTGGCACATAGTGATGACTTCATAGTTTTCAGTGGAGAAGGGAAAATGGCTTTTGTGAAAGATGACATTTTGTTTTTTCTGCTTCATCATCAGCTGTCATTCTTCAAAGGATGGAGGACACCTCAGTCCTTTGACCTCAGCATGAGCTGAGGGTGTTTCTAATGTTGTTGTGAGAAGTTGCTTTTTCCTAGGAAATAAACCAGAATGAGTGCACGTTTTTAGGCTTGTTTTTCATGTGTGAGACCCTGGCAAAATGCAAAGAAAATGGCAGAAGTGCACTGAAATGGTTAGGAGCTGGATTATATGACATTTGGGATGAGGCAGAAGGAGCTAAGCTATTTCAAGCAGGTAAGGAAAGATAAAGGAAGGATGCAGCTGCAATTGTCTGGTGCCTAAGGGTCTGCAGAGAGAAGATGAAGCCAAACATTCTTTAGAGTTATGCTGTGACAGACAACAGTTGTAACTTGTGTTCAAGGAAATTTCAATTTCCATAAGGAAAATAAAATCTCTACAAGAATGCTTAGCACTGGAAGAGGTTGCCTAGAGAGGCTGTCGAGTCCACATCCTCAGGTATTTATAAAACATGTTTAGAAATGTCTCTGAGAGAGCTGATCATACTCTGACACTTGGCCTGACTTGAGCAGGAGGTTGGACTAGCTGCCCTCTGGAGATCATTTTCAGCCTAAACCTTTCCTTTTTCTGTCTGATCCTTCCTGAACATTTATACTGCTTTGTCCACTTTATATAGTTACAGAACAAATGTGACAGGTTTTGTGGTGGGGTTTTTTTCCATTTTGGAAGTATTGTTTTTATAGTTAGGCATCTATCCAGAGTTTGAAATAAAAGATAAATTAGCAAAGCAAGGCTCTTTTTGCAGTGGGATGAAATAAATGACATGTAATTTCCTCCAGTTGGCTCTGTATTACTCTTCTAGGCATTGTATTACATTGACACTGCTTATCTGAAAGTTAAACTTTCTGTATTATCAAAAGTTTCTCACATTAAGTAAAGCTGTTTATTCCTCCTTATTAGAGAAAAGTGAGTTAGAGTATGCATGCCTGCATGTGTATGGGAATGAGAAAGAAAAAATGAAAAGTATGCATGGTGTATGCACTGCAAAAAGGGGGGAGGAGTATCTGACAAAGTAGCAAACCATGATGGGTATGAAAATGAGTAAAGGTGCAAACTTGTCTGTAAGGACATTATTCTTCTGTGATGTTCATTATCAAATATCCTTTCACTTTCTCTTATGCTCTAAAATAGGATTATTCTTTTGTAATAATCTTACACTGAAAGCTCTTATTTTTTATAAATAATGTGTCAACAGAGAATCAAATACCTACTTGAAGGAAGTTTCATTATATCTACCACCAGGTTTAAAATTTCAAATTAGTTCAAGCTGTGCATAACTGAGCAGCATCTTCTGACACAATGTTATTGCCGGGAAGTATGAACAGCTGCACTTTCTAAGCAATGCTCTTGTTGTAGCAAGACCAGTCCCTCACTCCACTGCTACAGGTTATTTTACTAAGAGGGACTGCAGTAAGTTATATGCTTAACAGCTCTGTCTATGCTGAGTGCAATTTGTTGGTGTGACATGAATTTAGTTACTATCACCAAAATACTCATGCTACAGACACATGCTACACACATGCATGTTTACACACATGGTACAGCCTTAAAGGTGAGTAGAAGCATCAAAAATAAGCCTTTACATAAGTATTTCAGAATTCTAAGTCGAATAATAAGCTAAGTAGATCAATTAAACAAGAATAAAGCAGATGAGTATGTGTGGCTCTGACATAGTCTCAGCTGCCTTTGGTGGAGGTGTAACTGACATAGAGCAGCTACAACCTTGGTAACACAGCAACTTCTCAGCAACATGGTCCTATCTTACATCCGTATCTTTTGATTCTACAGTGCTTGTGTGTCAGAATAGAGACAGGTATTTCTCTTGCTGGTTTTGATCCAAATTGATCTCAAAGGCTGGCTACCTATCAAGCAGATGTGTATTGCCAGTGATGAATTGTAATTATCAGAAGGAATGAATGTCTGTGCTGGAGGTGTTGAAGGATCACTATTGAGAATAATAGCTTTTCATGGAGGACTAGCAGAGGCAATCAAAGGAGGTATTGTTTGTTGTCCGTTACCATTGAGGGCTGGATTGAAAGTTGCTACGCAGCCAAACTTGTTTGGAGAGAACAAAGAACTTGTTTTTGTGAATGGGGTGGTTTTCTTATTCATTAGGCAAGGGAGAGACTCATACTGACAGAAGCAGTTGCTTTCTTGATTGTTGACAATGTGCATGTATATCCTTTTGTTGAAAGTGTGTATGATTTATTTACGTACGTGAGCCAGTTGCACAAACATAGACCTTACACTCCACACCTTTCTTTAGCACAGGGCCCATGAAACCTTTAAAAGAAACCAGTGCAGAAGTGTGTTACAGAAAAAATGTGAGAGAAGCAGTTGTAATTAGAGCAAAGGGCCACGTTGAGAAGCTAAGGTTTTTTTCTTCTACCTCCTCTGAAGCAGTTGTTCCAAACTGAAGTTGTTTGTACAGTGAACTGAACTCATGGTCAAGGCATGGGGCATGTTGGGAAAAAAGAAGTCTCTTACCCAAGATATGGTAAATGTGAATTTTGAGTCCCCTCTGAATTTGTGAGATTGGAAGACTCCTCTTCTACTTTTTAGTTCTGGCAATAAACAATATACTGTCCTGAGATAAAAGTGTGCTTTTCCTCTTAGAATGAAGGAATATTGCAGGAAAAGCCTTCTAAGTTTCACTGAACCAAGAGCAGAAGTTTTACTTTATGGGATGTAGACTGCACAGTCAGCTGGGAGAGCTGTGTTGATTCCTGCTCTACAGCCTATTTCTATGTGATAGTCATGGAACAAAATGTGCAAACGGTCTTGGTCATGGATCTGAGGTTGCATAAGATGGAGACCTGGTGCTACTTGAGATACTCATTTCTACTCCTTGGGTCAGAAAAAAGTTGTCACTATGTAGGAAGTGTCACTATTTAAATCCCTACTCAAATTACAGTGGAGGTATAGCTCATGGCTTCTTAAGCTCCTGAATACTACCTGTGTAGGCAGAGTACTTCAATTTCCGTATGACTAGGTTTCCCCCTGGGGAGTGATGCTGATTCCTCTGTAGTCTGGGCTGCATGTGCTTATACTCAGGAAATGCTTTTGTGCCTGAGGACTTGAAGGTGTCCAGAAGTCCTGTAGTCACAGCCTCTTCTTAATGTTGGCTTAGATGCTTTATGTAACCTGTGATTATAGTAGCTGGATTTTAATCTCTCTATTTTTTTTTTTTAGGGTGGGGTTATTGTTTTGTTAACATTTCTGCTTGTTTTCTCTTAATTGCCTATTTTATGTCAAATGTACTTGCTGCAGTACTTCTTCCTGAAGTAATGGAGTATTCCTAGCTTTTAGTCAACTGAGTTTAAGTAATATATGGATATGAAATCTTCTTATTCTCCATAGTTGCACAAACAGAAGTCTTATTGCACAGAACCCTCCTGTACAATTTCTTTTTTTTTTGGGCAATGTAATTAAATTTTTAAGATTAATTTATACATCTTTAATCTGTCTTTTATCTGATTAGTACATGAATTACTGATGTAGCTGGGTTTTTTGCAGCAGTTGTTATCTCTTACATACTTTGCCTCTATGTAATGACCAGCTCTTTGTAATTTTTACTGATTTATGAGTATGTAAAGAAACAAGAGTTTTTGCCTAAAGCCTGTTTCGCTTGTTATCTGGCAGCAGTTTTGTCAGTTATTTTAATAGCAGCAGTACCAAAATTACTAATTCCATCTATTTAAAGTTCTTAGCAGTGTGCTACAATTTTCAGATAAATGAGATCCCGTGATGGGGATTTCTGCCAGCAATTTGGAAAAGGTTGGCTGGCCAAGAACAGATTATCCATTGGTTTGTTAATGGGAAAGATATCTAAGGCAAATGATGGGCAGACAGCTTGTCTACAGAGCTGTGTAGTCTTCTCATCCACTACAATCCCAAAAGACAGAGGTTTCAACAGCCTGTGGGACTACAGTGCTCTTAGTGTTTATCACAATGATGTATTTTCTTGTGGACTGTCAGTGCTGAATAAAAATGCACTGCTAGCTATAACTTTTAGAGAAATGTGTTAAGAGAATTCTCTGTATACGGTAAGATTAAATTTAAAGTTTTCAGTCACTAGCTGCTGTCTTTTACAAAGAAGTGAGCAGTGAATAAACTGTTGCTGGAAAATGCACTGTGCCTAGGAGGAAGGCAGATTGACCAGGTGGTTCATAAGAGGTGTTTTTTAACCCACATGAGTTTACTTTTTAAACTTAGACCTATAGCTTACCCTTGCCATAGTTGTATGGCTTATAGGAGGTGGGTTTTTTGGCACAAATACTAACATTGAGGTTTCATTAGAAATTATCCTCAAAAGAGCAATGAAAGCACACATAATATTTTATAAACTAGGATGTAGATCCACAGCAAACATGAGTAAGGCTAGAGTGCAGCAGAAGTTATAAGGCTAAGCAAGTGTCTGAAGGATCAAAATAAGAGACTTTAATTTTAGATAGCCTGAATTTATAAGCTGTTTCTACTTCTAGGTCATGAAACACCAAACATTTATTTCTGGAGAATGCATACTTACTTCTTTTAGTAAATGTGTTAATAAGTCTTACACTGTCACCAGTTGTGGAGGATCAGTAAGACCTTCTCAGATGTAGTGGGATGGACTAAATCTTTCACGTATATAATCTTTTACAAATGATACAGAAAAGGATAGAAAACATTTTTTAAGTGTGCATAATTTATACATGTTACATTGAAAAATATGCATCTACATTACATAAAGTAATGTAAATACACATATATTTAAATCAAAGACCCCTCTTCCATTGGTATTTTATATTTTAATTTAATTGTGAGTTAATTGACTTTGTGAGTTCATTTTTAGCATTGTCCTGAAAGAGTGACTTATTTTTTGGACAGTGGTCATGTATTATAAAATATACTGCAGGAACTTTCCTATGGGAGATGAGATTGGTAAAATTGCAAAATATTTCCTCAACATTTTTGAATATTTGGTTGTTTCCAGAATATAATTGTCATCTCAAACATCACTTTTTGTTGGTAAACCGAGAGCCTGATATTCCATTGTGGATTCTGGAAGAAACTTCACTTGGTTTCAATGAGATCAGTCCCAGAAGTTTTACATACTTTGAAGAGGATCTAACAAAATTTGGCTATTAGAACGAGTTTAATTTTGCATTTTGTTTTAAATTAAATTATTTAAAATGGCATTGCTAACTGCTGAATGTAAATCTGACCACCTTCTGGCTTGAACAGTTTCTGTGTAATTGGGCAGGGGGGTTTCGTACGTATCTTAGTAGTGATGAGGGCTTTGTTGGGTTTTTGGAGGGGAAACGGAAAATTAGCACCATTAATAACCCCAACCTTACCATAAACATAACATGTTTTCAATTTGTAGCTTTCTGTAGATCTGGAGGCCTGTTTCCAGGGATTGGTTTTCTTACTTTGCTTCAGCTGCCTATAATGACAGGAGCACTGATTTTGAAGTCATGTCAGTAAAAGTGCACTTTTTTGTTTCTAACAAACTTATGTCATTCTCTGTCATTCATCTGAAATATTCTTTCCTCTTCGCAAGTCATGGAATTGTTGCATGTTTGGGGCGAATCTGTATTTGTTGTCTTGTATGCTAAGATATAATTACATCAAGATATTTTCTCTGTGATTTATGAATATGGACAGACAAAAATTCTGCAATGTCAGTAAGACTGTTTTTCCTTCAGACCCAACATGAGTTGAGTTTTCTCCCACAAACTAAAGTAAGAGACACATACTCTTTTTATAAATATGTTAGTTGAAAGGATGCAAATAATCTTTCTGAATTTATTTCAAAAGATGGATAAAATTTCTGTTTTCTTGCTATGAGCTAATATTTTTACATTTTAGAGACCTTCAGTATGAGCCTTAGCATTGGCAGTGGCAAATAAGCATAATATATTAAAGTCCATAGCTATTACTTTCCACATAGTGAGAGTTAAAACATAACCAAGGGTAGGTAACAAATCCTAAAAAGTACCGCAGGGGTAGTTTGAAGGATGAGTTTCTCAAGCACTGTTTTGGTTTACAGATAAAAGAAAATCCAAGACTCAGAAAGTGTCTGAAGGTGGAAGAGGAAAGCGATACTCTTACAAGTTACCTCAGGAGTACAACATAGAAACTGTTGTGGTGGCAGATCCAGCTATGGTTTCGTACCATGGAACAGATGCTGCCAGAAGATTTATTCTTACCATCTTAAACATGGTAGGAAATTTTAAACTAATTTTGATGTTTTGCCGGCAATGCATGCACAGCAGGCTGATTTCATTGCTCCTTCTAATGATTCTGACTGAACACCTGTAAAGCACAGTCAAAACAGGACCATCAGCAGGCTATCAAGACTTAGTCCATATGTTTTGCAGCAGAAAACCATGGTGTTGCAGGCTTGTCTGTACTGTCTGGTCATACATCTCAGGGAAGCCTGGAACTGAGAGAATAAGATTACTTTTTGGTTAGAAGCCCATGATGTTGTTGGAAGGCTTGGGGTATTGTAGTTTCTGGTGTCCTGCGCTTGTTACGAAGACATGACATTGTTATGGAAAAGGATTGTGTGGTCAGTGGTGTGGAAAAAAAGAAAGAGTAATGAACTTGGACAATTACATTCCCTTCCAGTTCTATCTGGAGCTGTAGTGCACTCATTTGGTGCATAAAGCAGTGAAAAATACCATCTGTAATATACAAGGAAACATTGTTCTAAAGAAGGAGCATAAGCTGAAAAATTAATAAAAGCTTTAACTATTCTGAATGATAGGAAGAATCAGAGAGTTAGATGTTGGTTCAGACCACTTGGTCCAAGATCATGGATTTAACTGAATAGAAATTTTCATGTGAGCAGTATTAAATGTGTGTGTAAATATTTGGAGAAACAGGCCACAGTTTATATAGTGATTGTGGCCATTGAGAGGAAAAAGTCTTTTTTAATGTCCCCAGAATGAATATTGCCTAAGCTCTGTTTTCACTCCAGAAGACCAACACAGTACATTATCCTAATGTTCTGTTCAGATTACAGAAAATAAAAGTCACAGTAGAATATGAGAGCTTTTGGGGTTCTTTGGGGTTCTGTTATTTTTAGTGTACATGTAATACAAGTTCATATTTTTATTTGTTGTTCTTTTTCCTCTCTTAGGTGTTTAATCTTTTCCAACATAAGAGTCTAGGATTACAAGTAAATCTTCGGGTGACTAAACTTGTCCTTCTTCATGAGACTCCAGTAGGTATTTATGACATTTGTCTTAGCCTGTAGAGGGTGATGCTACTTAGCTTGTTGCTCTGCAAAAGCTTGCAATATTTATGAACTTTAATGGCTAAAAAATTTCCTTGGTTAGCTTTTGTATACTATTTAGTGATTTGCACTGACAAGCAGCTCCAATAAAGATTTATGTGCTGCATGTATTGAGATTTTTCCATGTTTGCAATTAAAAGTCAATCAAAGTTTCCATGTGGAAATCAGGTAGATCTTAGCAAAATCTGCTTCTGCTTTGCTTTTTGTGCATTCATATATCTCAATGGAAAAATAATCTCCTTTAAGTCCATTGGATTGCAGACGGAGAACTGATGTTCTTTGTTGTCTAATCCCTAGACAAACAAAAGCTGATGTAGCTCTTAGTTCATAAGGAAATGAGATTCCCTTACCAATAGTTCTAATCTAAAATATTACAATTTCCAGTGAATAAGTATTTATTTCTCCAGTTCCTCTAAGCAGTTGGAGTAATCTCATTTCATGTTCAAATTCTGAATCTTAACATCATTATACTTTTCCTCACCATGGATAATGAGAAATCAGCAAATAAATAAGACTAGAGTTTGGGTGAACAGATACATGTACACTATCAATGCACTGTCTTCATTTGTATCTTTAACATGTGAGGAAGGTGGTCTCTGGACCTGAAGTTTGAGTTGTTTTGCCATGGACACATTATGCCATAAAAAGCAAAATATTTTTGCTAGCTCAGTCAAAAAGGTTCCAAATTCTATGTATAGAATCTTAATTTTAATAACATTAATTTTTCTTTTATTTCCAGGCAGATATGTATATTGGACATCATGGTGAAAAAATGCTGGAAAGCTTTTGTAAATGGCAACATGAAGAATTTGGCAAGAAGAATGATATACACTTAGAAATGTCGACAAGCTGGGGAGAAGACATGACTTCAGTTGATGCAGCCATACTGATCACAAGGTAAAGTAGTGAAAGATGAGCATTAAGAAATAGGCAGAAGGCCAGTGTGAACATAGATCAAAGCAGATGACCAACACAGTAAGAATTTAGTTTGCAGTGAGGAAGGGAGCATTTTGAGGCATCTTGATCTCAAAGGTGGTGGTAAAGTGTTGGTAAAGGTGGTGCAAAAAACAGTATTTCCCAGATAGTAAACATTTGAAATTATGAACAGGTTGCTCTCTTGTTTCTTCTTTGGCTAAATAGCTAAGGCCTTATCTGTAGAGCAAAGGTTGGAATCCTTCATCCATGTGCCTTCATTTAAAAGAGGCAGCACCCCAGACCTGTAGATACTTTCAGTCAAAACACAAAAGTGTATTTAAACCACTCAGAGCTAGACCAGCATTAGGCACATTACCGAGTTACGCTTCCCTCTTAACTGATCTAGAGCTGGTATGATTCACTGTGTGCTGAAGGTACATCACATCAGTGTGTGCCCTGCAGCTACAATGGTATGATTCCAGATCTGCAGTTCCTTGTAACTCGTGTCAGGCATGTCCCACATGGAGAAGGAAATAGGCCTCCAGTTCACCTCTTTTGTTCCAAGCAGGTACTGTCATGGTTTGTCTGCAAGTGGTGCACAGCAGGGATGCTTGCTGGTGTTCAGCCAGCATACAGGCATGATCCAGAGGAAAGGACAGAATGATGATTCAAGCAGCCTAGGGTTGGACTTAGTGTCATTTCTGAGGTGGAGCTTGGACTGGATAACCTTCAGAGCTCCCTCCCAAGGAAAATTCTTTCTATGATTGGCTGTAGCAGAATACCGCTGTGCAGTCCCATGCTGGTCAGTTATATGGTATCCTAAAACCATGTGTAATCTTTACACCTACATGCAGTCTTTAGCCATTTATTCAGAGCACTCTCAATGGGAACCTGTATAAAATAAAAATAATGCATTTTTAAAAAATTAGTTTCATTCTGACTACTCCAATAGCTATAGTGTATTTCAATCTTTTGAAGCAGAAAAATGCTTCCCTAAATTTTCCTGCTTTGGAGACCCAGTCACTTACAGGAAGCAGGAAATTTAGAATCCAACCTGTCTGTGGCAAGAGCTTTGTTTCTACTTTTGCTGTTCAATCCCTTATCTTTTCTTAGAAAAACCCATACTTCTTACTCTGTGTCATCCTCCTCTATTTGATGTGTATATTGGTTTTTTGGATTGTTGGGGCTTTGAGGGGGCAGATTATTCTTTGTTACACATTTGTACGTTACCTAAGCAGTAGTTCTTCTCACAAGCTCCTTTCAAGTCTAGTAGAAGACACAAGAAATAATGCTCTTTGCCGCAACATTTCATCAGGAAACATACTTGGAGTGACAGACTAGGAGTAAATTTTGTAGATTAAGACCAAAAACTGATTTTAATAGTAGTGAGTGCATTGTGGGGCTGGGGCAGGGTGGAGGCAAAGGTCTAGAAAGGAAGAAGGGGGAAGAACAGAAGCAAGCAGTAGGAAAGAGTAAACTTGGGCCGAGGCATAAAGGGTGCCTGAGTATCGTACATGACATTGGGTTGATCAGGATAGCTAAAGGGAAATAGACTTCCTTACATATAGATGTTCCTTTTGACTGTTCACGGATAATAAGCAACACAATTCTGCTTGTTTCCTAGAAACCTTATTGCTGGGCTCTCTTATTTGAGACAGCTGAGGCAGCCATTATTGTCTGCAGTAGCAGCAGCAGTTTGAGCAAGTATCAAATGCTTCAAGCCTGTGTGGGCCAAGAGAGTGAACCTAGGGGTGCATTCGTTTGCTTATAAGGTGTATTTCATAAGTAGTAAGATGCTATAAAATAAACAAAGCATGTGACACCTTTCTCCTGTCATTGTTTCATCTTCAGCTTAATTAGCTTTTATGTGAAGAGGCATAATTGTTCATTATGGCATTCTGAGCTGATGCAAGTGAGGCATTAGTTAAGTTGACGAGAGTCAGTGGTCTGGAAATGTCTTCAACTGTCAGTGCTTTTGGCCACACAGCTTTTTGGATTTAATGCAGCATTTCTGGAAGTCTTGGTGGATGACAAGTTGACCGTGAGCTGGTAGTGTACCCTTGTGGCCAGGAGGACCAATGGGATCCTAGGGTTCAGTGAGAAGAATGTGGCCACCAGGTCAAAGAAGGTCATCCTGCCTCTCTGTTTGCCCACATCTGTGGTATTGTGTTCAGTTCTGGGCTCCTTAGTGCAAGAAAGACAAGGAGCTACTGCAGAGGGTCCAGTGGAGGACACAGAGGTGATTTGGGATCTGGAGCACCTCTCTTATGGGGAGAGACTGCAGGAGCTGGGCCTATTTAGTCCAGAGAGGAGAAGACTGAGATGGGATCTCATTGGTGAATACAAGTATCTCAAAGGCAGGTGCCATGAGGATGGTGCCAGACTCTTTTCCATGATGCCCACTGACAGGACAAGGAGCAGTGGCCATAACCAAAATACAAGAAATTCCACCTCAGCATGAGGAAAAACTTCTTTGCATTGAGGATGTCAGAGCATGGGAACAGGCTGCCCAGGGAGGTTGTGGAGTCTCCCTCTCTGGAGACATTCAAACACACCTGGATGTGTTTCTTTTTCACCTGCTCTAGGGTGAACCTGCTTTAGCAGGGGGATTGGACTGGATGATGTCCAGAAGTCCCTTCCAACCGTAACAATTCTGGGATTCTAAATGATAAAAAAGCTTTGCAAAAGTCTGACCATATGTTAAGATGCTTTTCTGCTTTGTAATAATGATATAGTGATTTCATAGAATCATAAAATTGTTTGGGTTGGAATGGACCTTAAAGGTCATCTAGTTCCAAAACCCCACATGGGCAGGGATATTTTGTATTAGAGCAGATTGGTCAAAACCCCATCCCACCTGGCCTTTAGAATTTCCCGGAATGGGGCATTCACAGCTCCTCTGTGTAACCTGGGCCAATGTCTCACACCTTTACAGTAAAGAGTTTCTTCACTGTATCTAATATGAACCTAGACAATTTCAGTTTAATGCAATTCCCCTTTGTCCTGTCACTACATGCCCCTGTAAAAAGTCCCTCTCCAGTCTTCTTGTAGGCCCACTTTAGGTACTGAAAGGTTGTAATAAGAGCTCTTCTCTTCTCCAGGCTGACCAACCCAAGCTGTCTTAGTCTGTCTTCATAGGAAAGGTGCTCCAGCCCTCTGATTGTTTTCGTGCCTCTCGTCTGGACTCGCTCCAGGGTTGACTACAATGTTTTACCTGTCAGTTTAAAGACAAGATTTTGGATTAAATCTCTGATCAGTTGTAAGGAATTTGAAATAGAGAGAAGGGAAGTCATTGGTTAGATGTCAGATAGTAAGTTATTGCTGGAGCCAGAAATTAAAGATCAGTTCTTCTGATGTTTTTTTTCAGTGTTACTATTCTCTAGACTGTACTGCCTCCCACCTGAGAGCTGCTTTAGCTGCTAATAAATCATACCAGAGCAATTTTCTGACTGGTAATGTTTTGCTAATCCAGACTACCTCTACACCTCATCAGGTTTATGGTAAAGCTAACTCCATGTGTGGCTCTACACGTGTGTTTTGTTAATTCATTCTGTTTTGCAAGCATGGAGCAAGCTCCTTTGTCCCAACTTCCATTTGGACAGCAGGTCTGCTAATTGAGAGAAATTATTTTGTTTATACAGATGAACACCAACTGCTTGGTGTTTTCCAAGTAAATGTGTAAAGTTTTGGGTATCCAACACATTCTGTGGCAGCTCTCCTAAAAGTTGCCACATCTCCTCTTTGTCTCGCATGATAATAGAACAGCAAGAGTTCTTTGTAAAAGCTTTCCTGTGCTTTCACATGCCAGTTTTGTGTAGTAACCAAAAAAGTTAGAAATGAAGTATTGAGTGTTCTGCAGAGCTAATTTTTAATGCCTAAGTACAAAGAATGTAATGTGGATGTTATAGAGACTCTTATTCAGCAGCCAAATGGCCATCATAGCCTTTTCAGGAAAAAAGTACTTTTCAAAACTTATTTTTGCATTTATTCTGCAAGGAGGAAAGCAAAACCTACTTCTCCCCACAGCTTTCTCTGCTGCCCAGATAGACTGTAATGATGCATATCTGCTACCAATTTGTTTCAATTTACTTTGGTCCTATTTCATGATACCAGTTTTTGTTTAGTTTCCCTTTAAATTGGCTTATTTTGATGAAATAATATCCTGTTTAAGATATGATGCCATGAAGTAGAAGAAAGGCGGAAAGAGTTTGTAATGTCTTTAGAAAAGATTACTAAGGAAGTTGGATATAAAGAGAATGTGATAATTAAGACAAAAAATGTTTTAAGCACTGTCTTGAAAAAACTACCTGTCTTATCAGGTAAGTTTTACTGTGTTCACAGTTATAAATTAGCACAATTACTTTAGAGGTAGTATCAGGACTTTTCTCTGATACTCATCTCATGATGCTGATGCATCATGTTGCATCAGCATCCTCCTTACTTTTTAAGCTACAGGGTCTGAAAGTGCAGAGACAAGCCCTGATTTCGGTGGCCCCTGAGATGACATTGCCAGTTGCTATCTGCACAGGTTGCTTGACCTGAATGAGGTAACTGAAAATAAGGCAGGAAAAGGCCTGTGGAATTCCCAGTTCTTCAGTATCTGAGATCTCCTTGCCCTGGATGACACATAAATGAAACAGTGCTGCTAGGCATTTTCACTGTAAGAAAGTGCCCTGTTCTATAAAAGTACCTAATGGCATAAACAGCACTTAGATTTCATAAATATTTTTTCACTTCCAATAGTTTCAACCACCCAGAACTCTCCCCAAAGCTTGGACAATTTTTTTTTTAAGTGTTGCTATTACCATCCAATGCACAGAAGAAAAACAGTTATTTTTCTGACTTGGCTTTTTATTACCTTTCTGAACAAAAAAAAAATCCTCAGGTCAGAGGAAGAAGACTGTGAAAGATCCCTGCATGAATGAAACTGATATTACAGGGTCACCCCAAAAGCCTGGAGTGTTTGGCAGTCAAATTGCTGAAATGTATTGAGATGGAGATTGGGTTATTAAGGTGCAGCTTCTGTCCTTAAACTCCTAGTGAATTTCAGCTTTGGAAAAGTGAGTTCTTGCAAATGCATGGTGAGAGATGAGATTATTCTTAATTTTGTGCTCATCACTGTAACTTCAATACTGCCAATCTCTTGATAATTTTGTACTCAATTTATCAACTCTCTTGGTAATTTGATTTACTTGACACTTCCAGCAGGCATCAAGGAAGTTCATGAGAATCTCACATGGCCTTTCTGTTAATTATTTAGTAATAGGATTGTAGATGCAGAAGAAAGCAGGGAAACTTGATGTCTTGGTTTGAAAAGAAAGGCAGAAGCCTCCCTTGAAATGGAAAATGTAAACCCTCTCCCTCCCAATTATTATAATTTTGAAATTAAGGGGCTCTCAGGCAAAGATATGGGAATAAGAATAACAGTTCTTTACTAGGAAAATTAAAAATAAAAAAACAACAGTGCAAGAAAAGAAACCACTGACAGAGTCAGAATACCACCTGACACCCTGTTGGTCAGGGTGCTGGTAGCAGTCCCAGTAAATGGTGGCTGCAGTCCTCCTGGAGTGGCAGATGTGGTTCTGTTGAAGCAGTGATCCTGTAGAAGGATGTAGGTTTCTTCTGAAGGTCCAGTGGTGGTGTAGATGGGCCTGGTCTTCCTCTGGGAATCCAGTGGGAGAAGGCTGCCTGTGGTGTTGCAGGTCTCAGATTATATCCAGGTAGGAATGCTTGGCTCCTCCCCCTGGGTGGAGCATCTCACAATGGATGATGTAATTTTATCAGTCATGCAGTGAGGCTCAATGGCCCATTAACAGAAAATATTTCCCAGAGGGAGGACTGGTTGTGGAAAAGATAAAGAAAACTGCCCCACCTGGTTTTAACAGGTGGCTCAATTAACAGAAGATAACTGCCCCACCTCTGACAGATGGCAATAGAATACACAGTCCTTGCCATATCTCGTCTTTGCAACTGAAGACACCGGAAAAGGGCATATTTAAATAAAAATTTTGTCTTTTTTTTTTTTTTTTTAAGCCAGAATCTCCTATAAAATTGAAGTCCTGTATTTTTATCCTGTGTATTTTAATCTTGTGTATTTTAGAAAAGCACACTAATTTTAAGTCATCAAATGCTGTTTTGGTTTTTTCATTTTTAAGTTTATGGTATTTGAGACTGTGAAGTGATGCTTTACAGTAATAATGGGTTTGGGAAAAATTTGCATGAATTTACCTGTTGCTGTCAATTTACTCTTTCAAGCTCTAATAATTAGGCTACATATTTCCATTCACTAATACAGATCTGATCCATGGACTACATGGACTTAAACTGAATATAAAATTTCTGAGTATCTAGTGCAAGGCCAAAACATAAAATTTAGACAGTTATTTTTGCATTTTTATTTTCCTGGTGGTTTAGAAAGGTAGGCAAGTCGTAGACAAACATTTGGAAGAAAGGAAGATTAACTGTTCAGCAGTAGATTATTGGCGCACTTACTTTCTGCATGGACAGTTGGACTTATTTCTAATTTTTCCTACTTCAGCTTTCAACCATGGATGTCTTTGTACCCTTTGCTGCTAAAATCTGTTTGAAAACTCCCTATGAAAGGAGTAGGCTGTGCTTAAGGGAGTAGGCTCCCTACTTGTAGGCTGTGCTTAAGTCGCAACCCGTCTTTGTCTCAGAGTAATTTACAGAGGTTACTACATGTAATTGTTCTCTCACTTCTTTCCAGACCTTTTCTGCTTTACAAAATTATGTTTTCAAGCATAAGCACCAAAACTGGACACAATGTTGTGTGAACAGAGGTAGTGGTGTCATTTTGATATTTTCTTATATCTTTATCTGAGGATGCTGTTCCCTCCTACTGCCTGTTTCCAAATGCTCATGTGTTGTTGTTGTTTTGTCTAATCAAGTTGGGAGGCCACTTTTGGCTACACTAGAAGAAGATTTACTCAGATGAGTTATCTTTAAAATTTGACCTGTCTTGATTCTTAAGTGTATCTATCAGAAGTCATTTAATTTTTCAACTTTACCAGGAGTGCTTTTGTATTTTCTTCGGCATCATTGTTTAATGCTAATGCTGAGTCTAGGTTCTGTTAGATTTCACTCCAAAGCACTTTCCTTGGATTCCTAACTACTCTATATCTGTTTCAATATGTTAATGATGCGTTCAGTTCAGCTGTTAGTTAACTTATCACACTTCTGAAATGTTGTTTTTTAGTCTGACTGAAATGTGAGCTTTACAAGGAGTATTTATACCACCCTTTTTAATCTCAGTGCAGCTTTACAGAGCCTAAGTGATCTGTTAACCATTTGAAATAATTAAATATATTATTTCCTGTTTTTCCTAAAATACACTGACCAGTACATACTGGTGCCTTTGAGATTTACCCTCAAAATAATAAACAGTTTCTGAAATACCATTAACACTAGTACCATGGTCCATTTATTTAAATTCCCAAATAAATAGTAAATAAGTAATTTTTCTTGTGGTTCATTAACACCAAAATAATTTTATATTTAATTACTGTCATTAAAAGTGCATTCATTAATTAGTACGTATGTGCTTGGTTTATATGTGAGAATTATTTCAGAATGTCCTGTTGTGTGAAGAGACAAGAACATCTTCAGTGTTGTAGTTATTCACTTTGCACAATGCAAGTGAAGGCATTTGCAATTTGACGATAATGTCACTTGCCACAAGTGCTATTAACTGCAACTATTCCTTATAAAAATCTTACAATTTGATGAAACTTACTACTTGAGCAATAAGCCTCAAAAATGTAGTAAGCCCTGGAATCAATAACAGCAGAAGTTAGACTGCAGTGTCAAGCAGTCTAACTTCTGCTGTTATTCAAGGTACATGTTTCAAAATTGCAAACATTAGAGAAACTGGGGTAGAGTGAAAACAGAATCAAGATCTGATAGACTGGTAAAATCTGTTTCTTGTCCTTTTTCTTCTTTTCTCCAATCAAGCATATGGAAAGAAATGATATACCAGCCTGAGTAAAAAATGGATCTTTTGACTATTTTGACTTGCCAAAACCAAGTATTAAATTTATCTGAAGTGACAAATTGCTGGAAACTATTCACAAAAAATAAGTCTGGATTTTAATTTAGTCTTCTTTTGCTATTCTTTTGTCTTCTCTTGTACATCCCACCTACACATCAGGATTTATTTTAACAAAGAAAATGTTCTGAGATACTTTGTATTTAGAAATTGAGTAGCCTTTGTGTGCTGTGAAAGTCTTTCATAATGCTATATGTAATCAACTAAAATCTGATAACTAAACATAATTTTCTGAAATAATGCATTTGTGGTCACCTGTCTCTGCTTAGAATCCTTTTCTGGGGTTAGCCAATTCATTCAAGTGCAAATTCAGGAGTAAATAGTGTGAAAGCTCCTCCTTTCCTTCACTTGAGTCAGGACCTGTTTTCCCTTCTGTGCATATGCAAAGTAACCATAGAGAGTAGTGGACATTATGTGCTGGCTACTGCTTGGAGTGGGTGGGCTTTAACCATTTCTTACTTTCATTGACAGACTCAGCTACCAACTGGTGCCACTAAAGCTTATGTATACTGTAATGGTAATTTTAACATCTTGGCTCTGTTTTTCTGAGACAAAAGATGAGAAGGATGAAGGCAAATAATCTGTCTGAGGACTTAGTAGGGTGCTTTATTTTTGTGAGAGTCACTGGTAGGTTTGGCTAGAACTGTAAATCCTTACGAAGGAGCCTAGTCTCAATTGTATGTAATGCATTCATATTCCTGGAAATTAAAGGAGGTATTACATTCTTTCAGTGTAAGTTGGGAACTAAGAATGGTTTACTGTATTTCCGTCTTGCCAAATCATAGCAGTACCATTTCCCCCAAGTCCCATAATGAAACCCTGAATGCACAACATAATCATAGTCAGATTCAGCCAAGAAGTAGAAAGAAAAGAAAAAAGCTCAGTAAGTATATGACAATAAAGCTATTACATGAGCAGAAACATCTTGGCTTTTGGGTGTTTTAAAATGTAACATAGTATTCTTTTGCAGTTGAAGGTATGATCTTTTCTCTTTTCCTTTTTATGTTTTTTTTTTTACTTATTATTACATCAATTAATTTTTATGGTGGTTGGGTGGGTGCATGTGGAAGGCAATCAATGTCCTTAGATTGTCTTTACACATGTTCTCTTGCTTCACCTCAAGTCCCATATTTCTAATCATTCTGTCATGTTGCTTAACAAGACAATAAGTCCCTTGTGTCACATAGCACAAAACAAAGAATTGTGTTACAACCCAGTGCATAAATGCAATTTCTTGCAGGTTTGAAAAAATAAAATAACTTTCTTCCGTGTCTGATTATACTTTCTTGTTCACCACCTTTTGCTCAATTTCCAGGGCCCTTTTGAGTGTATTCCCAGACTGTCCTTATCAGTTTACTCACAACTTTATCAATTTATAGCACTGCCACTTCTTCTCTTCTCTTCTCTTCTGTGGAATTATCTGGCAGTGGTGACTGGTTAACTAAAAGCTATATAACCCCATGCATCTATCTGTGTGGCCCTTAACAACTGTCAGAAATTTGCCAACCTCCAGAAATTGCTTTTGGGTCTAAATCCCTATGTAGAAATAGTCTGTGGGAAACAAACAAACAGCTCTTGGAATAGTTACAATTTGTAAAAAAATAAGTGTCAATATCTTTCATTTCAAGCACCAAACAATTCCTGCATTTTGTTCCTGGAAAATGGGTGTTTCTCTGTATGTATATCTTTATCATTAGCAATCTATGTGTCTATCTGTGTACCTTCATAGACAGAATGTAAGAACTAAATTTCTTCGATTCATATGGTCTCTCCCTAAAAAACAGAGACCCTTACTCTGTGGCACAGCAGAAAAACAGAACTTCTTTGTTTGTGGGGTTGTTATACCTGAGGTTCTTTTGTTGTTTTTTTCCCCTGGGTTCCCTCCCAACCTCTCCAATTCATGCATACCTCAGCAGCCCTTTTTTTTACTTAAAATAACAAATTAACATTACTTATAAACACTCTAGTAAAAAGCAGTTTTCCATTTGCTCTTTTAATAACTTGTGTGTCACTGTGAAAAAGTAAAATACGTGTGAAATCAAAATGAATCCCAAGCAGATGTTTAAGACACAGTTGAAATATTTATTCTCCTATATGCAATAGAGGGGCAATCTTGTTTATAGACCTCTGACTGGACTAAAATACATGTTGGAGATAGAGCAGTTAATTTTTACAAGTCTTCCACTACTATAAGGGGATGCCCTAGCAGAAATGCTTCTTGTAATATTCCTATTAGTGATTTTAACCATTGACTTCCTAGAATAAAAACTTTCTGACTCTATTACTGATCTAAATGCTGCATTTGAATCTCATGTAAAGCACTGGAAATATCTTCATTTCAAATGATAGGAAGACTAGCTTTAGACTTGTATCTTTCCAAGATACTTACATAAGAAGGGAAAAAAAAACCCCACAAAACCCAAAAGAACATAGAAATTAGGTGCAATGCAGTTTGAATATACAGTACATGTTTTGTCACCTGACTACTTTTAAATCTTCTCTGAGAATAAGATGGAGTTTAAGTGCTCAGTGTAATCCCAGCCTTTGCTTCCCCTTGTTCTTTGTTGAGATAATGGTGCTCTGTATTTATTCATTGAGCCGTAAAAAATGTTTCTAAATAGGTTACACAGTTGTTAACGTCTAACAGCTTGACTTGCTCAACATTTTTTCTTTCACCCCCAATTCTAGGAAGGATTTCTGTGTACATAAGGATGAACCATGTGATACTGTTGGTAAGTAAATAAATGTAAGAGACTGTCTATAAACTACGTAATAAAATTAGTTTTATGTAAGTAGAAATGTGAAGCTAAAAGATGACAGCAAAATCAGTGATGGAAATGAGTAACTAGCTAAAATTCAAAATACATCTTAAATGCTAATAACACTGCTAGATTGGTGTATGCTTCTAGCAAAATACTGTGTTTTAACACAATATTTCCATCTCTTTCATAGAGCAAACTTTAAAACTTCTTTCTTTTTAGTCTCACTGACTAATAGGAAATTGCTTTACTATTTTTAATTTTGAATATGAAGCTAAGGAAATGTGTTTATTATTCTTTTTTTATGCAATGGATTTATCTTTGGTGTGAATCTGTTTATGATATAAAAGAAGTTTCCATAAGAATCTAATGCCTGACACAGTGTTTATGAGCTATGTATGTAAGAAGCTTATAAACTTCTTCAGAAGACTACAGGATGTGAGCTATTATGAAAGGCATCTTCTGACATCTTCAGTTAAAGTAAGTGCAGGCTGCATTGAGTTTTTCTATAAACATGTATTTAGTTCACACACTTTTTGGAAGACAGTTTTTCAGTGTAAAGGTCCATGGAAAAGGTAGCAAAGAGTAGCAGTTATTATTATCAGTTTTAATTCTAGGTGAAAACATGCCATGACCTTAATTGAAGGATGTCATGGCATGTTCTTAACCTAGAATTTCAATTTGCTAATAGAAACCTTTAACAGTTCTGTATGTGAATACAAGTATTCAGAACCTAATATTTTTTCAGTAAGATTGGGGATGATAATAATGTACTATTGTCATACTTGTGCTCCCTCCTAGGTAGAGAAGAAGTAGATTTTTTTTATCTGTTTCATTTCAGTTGCAAAGGTTTGAGGAGAGTTCTTACATAAACTGTATTACCTCACCACTTGCTAGCATTTTTTCTTTTACTGCTGTATCCCAAGTGTATGTGAGTGTGTCTGTGGGATGGGTATGAATTAAAAAACCTTATAAATAAGCATGTAGTGTGTTTCACAGAAGTAAATGATTCATAGTGTTCTTTCACTAATTGGTATCTTGGTCTTTGGTGAATTTTGTATGTGTTTCTTGTTTAGAGGCATTTATTTTTAACTTACTTGTGCAAGAATATATACTTCCAGCTGAAGAGGAAGCAATGTGACAAGAAGCCTTCATCATTTTATGTTGATCTAAACTGAAATTTAAATCTGGAGTACTTCCAGTATATCTAAATCAGGATAGGCTGCTTCCTGAATTTCAGAATTGAAACAAATATATTCAAGGATTTTCCCTGAACAATGTTTTCTTTTTGGCTGAAGCTTGGAGGTAGTGAGAGAGCTATTTATCTCTGAAATAGTCTATAGAATTTAAAATTGAATAAGATTAAACTTACTCAAGTAACAGTAATTAACAAGTGGTGAACAAGCTGGGATGAAACTTGAAAATGTGGCAGTCTATTAATTTTTAAGAGCACAGGAAATAAAGAATTTGCAGTCTTAATATTGTGATAAGCAAAACGAAGTAGAGACCTTGACTGAATGATCTGGCATATTGTGGATTGGCTGTTGGGGACTTTGCCATTCTCTGTGTTGTTTGGAGGTTTCTTCAGGAACTGAACCACAGTCTGTAAGTATAGTTCTTTCCATATAGGTACAATTGTGCAGCAAAAGCAAAGGTCATTGTTTTCCCTATGTTTCATCATTTATTTTATGAATTTCAATCATTACTTTCCCAGATGAATATAGTGTCCTTCCATAAATGTAGGGTATCATTTCTTCTATAAATATTTATCGTACTGTGGGTCCATATTCACCGTTTAGAAGATAATTTTCTGAGGGTCTTGTCCACCATCATTCTGAGCTCATCTAAGGAAGAGTGTTGAGAAACTTTGCACATTTCTCTTGAAGAGAATTTTTAAGTTTTCTTACTGTCAGGGATATATTATGTCAATTATTTTAAGGCTAACAGGTCTAGAATGCCAAATTGTTGAAAGCACATGTAGAAGGTTGTTTCATTTTAATATCTTTACTCTGACTTTTTTTTTTCCCCTAGAAAAACCAGAAGGAAGATTTTAGATTAGATCTTGAGTAAAAGTTTGTTGAAAGGAATTGAAGGGCAGTTCGATCTTCCGATATTCGTGGAATTCATGGAACAAGTTTATAGGCAAAAAAAGACAGTACATTCCAGGGATGTATCACATGCTGTAAATTAAAGAATTTGCCAAAGATGGTAAATGAGAAATGCTAATGTACTATACAATTCCCTGATGTCCAGACCTTGCCTCACCTTCCCCTCTCTCAAAAAATCCAGACGAATGCACAGTTCAGACTTTTCTCTACCATAAAGAGAGGAATAAAGCAATTCTCTCTGAAATATTAATATAACTGTACAGGAATGTGAGGCAGTCAAAGTGATCTTTGTAGCACTTTAGGCAACCCAGAAATGAAAGTTATGAGAAGGGAACATGTATAGGACAGACCTCATTATTGGAAAGGGTTGTCATGTTGGATAATAGTTCTTTGCAGTGATGGATACTAAGCAGACAAATACTGGATTTATTGGTTAGTCATTAAATGCCAAGACTCACTCCAAGACTCAGTTTTCAGACTGGACATGAGTATCCTCTTAAGCCAGAGAGAGAAAGTGCCAGTATTCTGTTATATAGACAAAGTTTTCATGTATTTAGGTGGCAAATAACACACTTTTCTGTACTTCCAGTCTTGTTCTACAGAAAGTAAAGAACTTATGCACTCTTCAAAAAGTACTTTTTCATTGTCTAAAATGTCATTGTTCAAAATTACAGTTATTTATATGAAGATTTAATGGTTTAAAGATATAATTAACCAAGAACTCTGTTAACCAGAAAAAAATGTTTGCCCAAAATCAAAACCATATGACAAACTTCTCTAGAAATATACTGAAATAGACTTCATTAATTATTTTGAAAAAAATATGTGGTGAAAATCTTCTAAATATTCCTTCATAAAAGCATTCAAAGTGGAAAAATTAAAGAGTTTTTTTCTATAATGATAAAAACCATTATTTTCATTGATTGTCAAGATATTACATTCTTAGGAAAAAAAAAAATCCATCTGTCTTGGAGACCAAGCATCATGGAGAAGAGAAGGCTTTGGAGGGACCTCATTGTGACCCTCCAGTACCTGAAGGGGACTTACAAAAAGAAGGAGGAAGGATTTTTTTATGCAGGCAGATAGTGACAGGACAAGGGAAAATGGTTTTAAACTGAAAGAGGTCAGTTGTAGATTAGATATAGGTAAGAAATTCTTTACTCAGACGGTGTTGAAGCACTGGAACTGGTTGCCCTGAGAAGTTGTGGGAGTTCAAGGCCAGGTCGGATGGGCCCCTGAACAACTTGATCTAGTGAAAGGTGTCCCTGCTCACGGCAGGGGGGTTGGAACTCGATGATCTTTAAGGTCCTGTCCAACCATTCTGAGATTCCAAAACTCATTAATAACTCCATATTTTATAGTTTTGCAAAGTAGACAGAAAGAGAAGAGTTATTTCAGGAATTTTGTTTGATTTCCCCAAAGTGCCTTGAAATTTAGGAAGCAGAATGTATTTATTTTATGCCTTTCACTATTGAATATTTCCCTATTGCTAGAAATGTTTGGAAATTTCTACTGTAACCAGGGAGTTGAGGGTATACTTTCTTACTTCATAGTGCAAATCCAGAGTAACTCAGATTGCCTTCCTTATCTAATCTCATATTTCTGTTAAACATTAAGCTAGGCTCTCATGTGGTATCAGTCAGCCCAGGTCAATTGATTACTGCAAAGCTATTCTGATTTCAACATTGCCAATTGTTGCAGCCGCTGTCAAATTGATTCTGGGTGGAGAACCACAAAGCCATTGTTTTAGGCTGAAAATTGACCAGATCCAAGTGTTCTTGAGCTTCGTCTGGTTGGTTGGTTGTTTGGCTGCAGCATTCTTTATTCTTTTTGCCCCTCCTGTTCTGCTCATTTGTATGCTTTCTGTCCTTTATTCCTGCACAGAAGTGATATCATGCTGCTCCCTTGATTCTCACAGTTCATTTATAGCTTAAAGAGAGGTTTCAGACCTTGTTTTTCAGTATGATCATCAGGGACATCCTATGATTACAACAGAGGATTTCCCTGAGGGTGGAAAAATGTGAAGATGTTTTTATACAAATTAAATTTAATTTAGCTAATGAAAAGATTGTTTCAGATATGTAATTGTCCAAGGTTCTTTTCCCCCAGAAGACAACTGGGTTTTAGGATCATAGCATGTTTCTCCTCCAAACAAGCTTTGTTAACTTAGTCAGAGGAAGCTAACTTTTGAATTTGTGGTGATTTGGAGTGTTGTTCTTTTTCTTGGGCTGATGACATGGGTAAAATGATGAATGTAGACATCCCAATGAATTTCTAAAACATTTAAGAAGTAATTCAATTGTCAGTTTCCAGTCAATTAGGTCTGTTGCAGTAGATTCAGCACAAAATGTAAACTGGGAATTGCCCATGCTATACTGTTCTTGTGTGTGACTCTTCTGGTATTGTCATATTGAAGTAACTGAGATGAGCAATGATTCATAGGGAAAATTGTTATTGGGATATTGCACAAACCTTTAAGAGATGGAAATAAATGGATACTTTCTCACTGAAATCAGCAGACATTTTCTCAACAAATAGGTTTACAAGTAAACACAGAAAGACTATTTCTTGAAGCAGGTGTATGCACATTTTAATTTCCCTTGCTCTTGTCTACATTTCCACTTCAGCAATCAAGATTATGACTCTCTGAGGCATATTTCTTTTGGATTAGATTTGTTGTTTGCTGCTAGCTATTATCTTCTAAAGAAACACTATGCTAGAGAGTTCTTAGAGTGCAGTGTTACAGGCACAGAAAGATTCTAAAATGATGCTTGTCTTGTGTTGGCATCAGTTTGGAGCCCTGTTAATCTACTGAAACTCAGGTAGTGACTTCCTCTGGTTTTGGTAATGTATTTTTAGGTAACATTTGCAGTTGAAACAACAGCTATAAGAACATGTGATTCTATCTAAACTGTTTCCTACAAAGCATTTTCCAATAAAATGCAATCTCTAAACAGAATTCCTCTAAAAACTTTTCAGATTGTTTTTGGGCATAAATACAGTATATTAAAAATTTCTAAATTTGATAACACCTAGTGCTGCGGATACAAAAAAAAAATAGCAGAAAGTTAAGGCGCCATCAGGTTTTTGCAAAGGAACTCAGTGGCGTGGATACAAATCATAACCAATAAGGAATCAGACAAACATCTACACAATGAAGACCACAAACCGAAATGAAAGTGAAAGAACATTTTCCATTCAACTTAGAAAAAATATCAAAGGTAGATTTATTTACTTCTCTTTCATAATATGAAAGCTATCAATCTTTAAAACAAAGAGCTTGGAGTTTTCCTCCAAACTTTTACCCTAGGGACAAAGGTTTTTACCAGCCCTATGCATTAAGAGATCGGATAGAAATAGGGAATTGGGCAGACTATCCATGTCCAGTGAGGGTTAATGCTGGAAATACTGAAGCTGAATGCTTAGGGCCAATGAACAAGCAGCCAAGGAAGTTGCACAGAGCACAGGCAGCAGCACAGGCAGAAGTAAACTGAAGAAGTCTGTTTCCCTGTGCTTCCTCATCCGAATCCATTCATCTGGCATCCCTCCTCTTATCCAGACTATCTCTCTGTTGTAGTCTGGCACAGCTGCCCTTAGCCTAACTAGCTGGTAACAGTTGTTGAGCATCACAGTGATCCTCCTCATGCCGAGCTGTGTGCCAGACTCCCCCAGGCACTCGATGCTGCTCATTCAAACCTAGTTCAAGTAGCTGTGGGCTGCAGAACAGGAGCTCTTGAGACATGAACCATGCTGGTTAGTCTTTGCTAGTCTTGTTTTTTGCTTTTTTCTTCTGTTTCATTGAGTCACAGTTATTGAAGAAACTCTCTTGCAGCAGTTCCAAATCAACACTGTGGGTTATTCAGGTGTTGTCACTTGTAGGGTATAGGAAGGTTTCTGATGAGTCAAGGCAAACAGACATCCACAAATCCCAGAGCCTGTCATTTATGGTATGTCCTAAAGTTTAAGTGCATTTATGGAAACAGATGTTTCCACAAGACAGGTAAAGCTGAGACTAGGGCCAGGACTACTACCATGTAGGATGGAATATAGAACCTATGTATAGGTCCTGCTCTGTTCATAGCAGAGTACAGTCAGTCTTGCAGATAGAAGTGCAGGAAGCATGCTTAGACGATGAAATCAGTTAAGGTTAGAAAAATGAGTATTGAACATTTTTGCAACATCTAGGTTTTTTAACATTTCAGCATTGCCCACAGTCTAGTTGGATATTGGTGAAAAGTGTTATGTTTTAAGTAACTGAATATTGTTTGAGGAATATTTAGGATTCTGTTGACTGTGGTTACCTGTACATAGAGATGTACACCAGCAATTTTTTCAGATATTCATCACTAGTGTAATTAATTTGCTTGGTTTTGTTGTGAATGTTACTGTGCTTGGTGCCATGGGGAATTCAGAGTGGGAGGAGGGCAGTTGAATGACAGATTGGATGATGAGAAACATTTACAGCAAGTTTCCCCCAGCAAAGGCATAACTGCAGTCTGTTAAATTTCATAGGTCTTAAGTGTTCTCTGCCATATCTCCAAGCTTGATGCTAGACAAAATTTGCAAAAATAGCAAAAGCATTTTAAGCTCTGAGTTTTGCTCAGTGAATTGATTTGTCCTATTGAACAAGAGATACTCTAAAAATGTATCCTATGTCTTGGTTTAAAAGGCAAGTGTCTGCTAGGGAAGGTAGACAGCCTCCCTTAGAATGGAGAATGCAAACCCCCTCCCTCCGAATTATTATACTTTTGAAATTAAGGGGCTCTCAGGCAAAGGTATGGGAATAGGAATAACAGTTCTTTACTAGAATGTTTAACAGAGCAAACGAAACGACAATAACTATGTCATTAACAAGCAGAACTAGGCCCCTGGTGACAGTCCTCCTGAGTGCAGGCACTCTCCCTTCGGTGCAGTCACCGTCACAGCCAGCAGGAAGGATCAAAGGTCCCGGGCTGCTGGGCGAGATGTATCAGAGGTTTCGCGGGGCTGTGGGGACGGGCGGGCAAGGCAGCAGGGTCGGGCTGCGGCGTGGAGAAACCCCGAGCAGTGCTGAGGGAGCAGCGGGAGGGCGGGACAGCGGCGGCCCGGCTCCGGGCAGGGCAGCGAGAGGCGGAGTTCAGGATTCCCGGGGGAAATCGGTCCCTCAGGGCTGAGCTCCAGCGGTGCTGGTGAATTCTCCTCGCAGTAAGCCACAGCCGGGCCGTCCTCCTTCGATGCCAAAGAGCGGGAGAGCGAGGCTGCCCCCAACCCTGTCTTCCATCTGCCCCCATTCTCGTGGTGTCTCTGCCCCCCTGAGAGAAACTCCCAAAAACCAGAGGAGTTCCCCGTCCCCGCCGTCTCAAGCACCCAGTCATCAGCGCTTCTTGGCAAGTCAATGGGAAAAAATTCCACAAGTAACAAGGAAAGAAAAGGAAAGAAAAAAAAAAAAAGAAAACCCAACCCCTGACATATGTAAAGGAAAGATAATTTTTTTTTTTCAGTAAGATGGCTGACATTAAGAGAACTGGGCTCACCATTTAATCTACAGAAGATTTCCTGTGGAGATTTCCAATGTCTAACCTAATCTGAAGTCGTTCACATAACCTTTACAATGCATACAATTTTGCACTCATATAACATTCTCTTTTCCAGCAAAATCATGATAATAATAATTCACAAACTTACATAGAGAGGAACTCCTCATACAGTGAGAGCAAGACCATCTTTTAAGTGCTTTTATAGAAAAGCTAGCCAAAGAGATCTCACGCAGTTTTAATTTCTGGACTTCTATTTCTTCTAAAAGAAAAGCACTATAGCTCAGATGTGTAGTCAGTAGCTGTGAATGCCTCAGTAGCTCCATTATTCACATGTGACTTCTGAACACTGGTTTTCTTCTGTAGAAATACAAATCTTCCCTAGGAAGTGATATTCCATATGATAGTCCAGTGTGTCTAGTATAGAAATACCTTTAATACACAAGATTTTTTAGAAACAATTGGAAAATTTTGACTTCTTCAGCCTACAGAATAAAATTTGGTTTTGTCAGTGAGTAATTTGGTTTTTACATGTCTATAAGTATAGCAAAACAGATCCTAATTAATTGTGAATTTCAATAAATGTGAAAAATCAAAGCAAAATAAGTAAATAGAATTTACCTCATATGTCATAAAACATCAAATGAATTATGCATGCTTGGTGCAGTTTCTCAGGAACGCAGAATGCTGACTACACTACATGTGCTCAGTCATCACATCCAGATGTTGTTGTTACAATCCTCAACTTTATTCTCTTATATTAAATTCAGATCTAAAAGCTATTAAGCTTCATGTTTCCAGCAAAATTCTTAAGATGCAGTCCTATCTTACCTTGCCTCTTGTTTTACTGAGTTGGAATAAATGACAAGACTCTAGGGAGACCAGAGAGACAAATTTTCACATCGAGAAATGCAAACCTTTGTTTTCAAGCGATGTTGTAACTTCAGACACAAAATAACTGGGTTACAACACATCAGATTGTTTCATTTCCAGTGCTTTATTTAAAGTGTTTAAAGCTTAATTAATCTCAACAGTAGTAGGGTGACAGAGAATGAATCTGTCTGAATGGGCTCTTGATGGCAATTTCATAATCACTGAGCTTTTAATTAGTGACCCTTACCATACTTAAAAAAAAAAGTCTTCATTAAACAATTGATCAAGGACTTGAAGCAGGCAGTTGCCTTTGTTTTCTCTATTTTATGTTATTTTACTTTGAAGTAGTTAGCCAATGTATTTAGAGAGCTGAAAGTAATGGAAAAAAGGTATTTGCTGTTTTGTTTTTTAGATTATACTACAGAGGTCACTTACTGCTTTCTTGCTAAGTACGTGTTAACATTCTGTCTTAGGAAGCAGTAGGGCCTTTGAGTGTGTTTAGGAGGATGGGAAGGTTAATTTTCATGTCCACATATAGTTTCAGATGTTTACAATGAAAATGTAAATGTTAGATAGAGCCGAGAAAATCTATGACATTCTGTATTGAACTTCCATTAGCTTCTGAATGTTCTATTTCAAGGAATTTTTGGGGCTGAAACATGTTGCTCATTTGATGTGCAGGATAATTTTGTGTATTTTTGATAGTGTTGGTGTGGATGGTTGTCTTTTATACAATTTACTCGTATAATAGCTGTTTATTTGTGTAATAGTTCTAAATAAAAAATAAATGCACTATAGTTAAGATAGTATTAAGGGTGCAATCATGCCTCGGTTACTAAAGAAATAAACTTTTTCTGATAGTGTCGGTCTAAAAATCTCTGAGATGATTTTTAGATGTTATTTTTTCTTATATTGAAATAATAACTTTTAGGTTAGACCTGTATCTAATTCCTGTTGCACATTCCAGTTCAGATTTAGTTTTGCTCTTTCTCATTTAGTTAACATGTGATCATTGTTCTTAACATATATTTAAATCCCAGTGGATTCAGCTACAGGATCAAGCTCTGAATTTGGTTCTTGACTTGAGTAAGGAGTGGTGTAATATGCCTCAGTACTGTCCACAGGCCCTTGTAATTTCACATTCTTTCTGTAAAAATGCAGTAAAACTTTGTCATTTTCTACAGATTATGCTGGTTCATCTCTAGGTATATCTTTAATTTTATTTTGTTTTCCGTGTTTAGTTTCAACTTATCTGAGGTATTTAAAATCCTCTTTCAAACGAATTTGAAATATAGAGAGATGTATTATATGTAAGAATTTTAACATTACACTGAATAGCATTTAAAATATTTATATTTCAACCTGGAACTTCAGTTCAGAGTTTTGTCCATAGACAAAATTCCCATGTCCATCAGAAAAAAGCACTCCAAAATAAGGACAAAGGAATCTCATATATTGTATCGTGCATATTTACTATGTGTTAAAGAAAAGAGAAGAAAATTGCAAGTTAATTATCACAGTAATTTCTATTTATCTTGTAAATAGAGTGGACTTTCTAACTTCATGTGGGGATCCTTCCCTTAGGCGTGCCAGATGCAGAAGTGAAAAATGAGTTAAGCCTCAGACCAATACTGCCATGGTACACAGGAGGTGCTCATGCCAAGGATGGGGCAGGGCAATGAGACACAAAGCAGAGGACATAAGTGGGCATGGCTTACTTAAGATTATGCAAAGTCTTTTCACTAGGAGAAAACTTACCATTTTTGCTAATCAGATTGCAGAAGATAAAAGCATGAGTGATTTAGTGACCCTCTCAGTGCATTAAACAGTGAATTATGTTTTGTGTCAGTCTATTCATTGAAATTGTTGAAAAACTGAATCAGGTCCAAGCAGCTGTGAGCACTTAAAAATATCTTTCATTGTCTCTTGGATTTTACAACTTCACTACTCATCTTTTATGGGTTTTCTATATGAAAAATATAAAATCATGTGGGTTGGAGCTGTAAATAATCATGCATCAATAATAAGTTACTCTATATGCTATAATACCAATATATACTCTGGATTAGTTTTTATAAATAATTGTTCTTCACTTACTGTATCATGCATACAATTAAATTTTAAAAATTAAAAAAATAAAATGTGCTGTCACACATTACAAATTAAAGGCATTCAAAATATATGGCTGTAAAATGCCTGTTTTCTAGCTAGCCATCCATGTTGCAAATATTAGTCTTGTGTTCAGCTCTTCATAGATATGCTTGTTTATAGTATCTTTATCCCTTCAAATGAAACATTTGCAAAGTCATGCGTGAATAGTCAACTTTATGTAGTGTTGTGCACTGGAGAATCCTGGTTTTTTTTAGTGGAAATGTTTTCAGAACAGTGTTTTCAGAGAGGTAGCTCCTTGCGATCAATTTCTGCATCGTGTAACTATATAATGGCAGGGGAAAAAGCAGTGTAATGGAATTAGATTGTAAAAAACACATTTTTTTGAAGAGTGGGATTGGAAGTCAATGATGTACGAGTGCTTCAACTGAGGAGGAGACAAAAAGAGCTCCATATTTGTGGAGAGAACTGCGGATGATCTATTCCACTGCATCTAAGTTGTCAAAACACAAGGAGAAGTGCTCCACAAATGTCAGCAGAATAGAACAGGGGATGGGGCCCAGTCTCACTCTTCATTTGAATGTCTTTGGGAAGACTTTCAGTTTGAATCCATTTCAGAGCTCCCTTTGGTGGCATTTAAGTGACAAAAGGGGTTTTTCTGTAGTTTGTTTTGAGTCTATATTGAGGTTTTTATGTTCTCAGGATGGCAGTAGCCTACACTAAATAAAACATCAAGTCTTCCTTTACTCTGATTGCTCAAGGAACATTCTAGTTCTCAGGTACCTTGCATCTTGCAGACTTTGCAAAGGTTATTTTGGATAATGAATACCCTGGAAGAAGAAGGACCTATACTCTCAGTCTATTCAGCTTGCTTTCATTGACCTTGAACTTCCTGAGAATCATCCCAACAAACTCCAGGAATTTAAGAACTGAAAACAGTTTGCAAGAACACTGAGACATGGACTTGAAGATCACCTCATCAGATTGTGCCATTGATCAGTTAACACTGACTCTTACTGGGGCAGCATGAACCCTTTCATCACATGTGATAGTAGAGCATGAAACAACATAGCCTTAGTTACACCAATGCAGACAAAATACAGGATGAATATCTGCAGGTAACAATAGTGATTTTAAATCTAATTATTTTAACTGAAAAGAGGTATGGTGGAAGACCCTTCTCAAGACAGCTTTTCCTTTGTTCTCATTTATCAAAAGATACTAGCTAAGCTATGCATCCATATCTGGTCCTTGTTTTCTGTATAAGAGAACAATTGGCTATTCAAGTCACATTTCCTAGAAGATGTGGTTATACTTTCACCCCAAGATCTGTCACTTTCTTATAGTACATCTCTCTCTTAGTGAAACAAAATACAGTTTCACATGAAAATCTTAAATAGCACAAACTGCAAAAACTTTGGCCATAGAATAGTACATTATGCTAAAAATCAAAGAGAAACCTGACTTATACCTCTTTCAATCCCACTAGCTGCTCCTGGTCTCACACAAAGAGGGAGCACCCCATTAAAAATGGGAAAAAATCCCGAATATTTTCTTTAAGAGTGATCTCAACACCAGTAAAATAAACAATTTTAGTATCACATCTAACTTGAGTGTGTCATAAAAACATGAGAAATGTTTTACAGGAATCACTCAGGTGAGGGAATGTTTTACTGTGCTGAAGCCCTATGTGTCAAGGAACATTTTTATATTGCTGTAACAGAGGTCATTTTCATAACATTGGTACAATAAAATAAGTTGCAAAAGAAAGCAGGACAGTTTTGTTTTCCTCATAGTTTATTGCAGGAACAAAAATAGGTCTAAATAATGTATTATAGGGTGACAATTATGTGAGTGATTTCACACTGGTTTGTTGCATAGGGGATGGTACCAGCCACCTGCTAGGAAGAAGGCACCAGAAACTAAGTTACAGGAGAATCAGCTTAATAGGGTATCAAGGCTGTAATTCTTTTAAGACAAGGAAAAACATCAGTGATATATTATGAGTAGATCAAACTGATAAGGGGAGTTGATGTTACCCAAGCCTGAGGAACATATTCAGGAAAAAAAAATTATTAGTTGAGAATGAGACAGGAGGTGAGTTCAAAGGCATTGCAATGTGTGTGGATGTACAGAACATGGGGGCAGCTTTAGCAGCTGCACACTTTATGAATGTGAGAAACTGAAATCCAGATATCAGGAAGGCAAGAAGAGAGATAAACACCTGGGTGAATATTTTCACTAGTTGGATGGAGTGACATAATTCTTAATTAATTCCAGTATATATTTTACTCTATGATGCTAATATATTTTGATCCAAGTGTGTAGAGCTGTAGGTTCATAGTATTCTAAAATATGTTAAAGTGAACTCATACTGCAGAGCAGTGGAAGCAGTTCTGAAAACTAAGTCATACTATCTTGTATTCCAGGACTACATTTAGTTATCACATTTTTTATGGGGAGACTAAAATCTTTTTCAGAAGCAGAATCAGAGACAAGAGAGTTGTAAACATACAACATTTGCATTGAAATAGGAGTGCAATAAGTATTTTCTGCTTTTTTGTTTTTTCTATTTACAAATAATGGAGGACATTAAGTCTTCAAATTACATATGCACTCAAGTTTTAAGGCCAACACAATTTTTTTAAGGTTATAGAAGTGATGTCAAATGTCCATTTGGAAAATAAAGGCTGGCTAAGAATTGATCTTGAAAACTAGGGTAACTTTTAAAGCCCCCCTGCATTGTTCCCTGGAAGTCTAAAACCTGCACTTACATCAGCATTTTCATCAACATGCTGTTTCTGTGTGCTGTGCTTCCTATTTCCTTAAGCCAGGGCCCATGACATCAAATGATAAGACTTTTTTAAAAAAATACTTTAAAGAAAATGTTGGGGTGTTTTAATGTATTCCAGACATTTAATATATTTTTTAACTGACCAAGCCTTTCTGTATGTTATTTTTATAAAAATATGTGTAAATAGTGATTAAATATTTTAAGAAAAGGTAATTTAAAAACTAGCAGCAGCAAGAAAGCATCTAACAGCAAATCTGTAACAAATTAATAGAAAGAGTTGTCTTCATCAAATGAGGTCAGTTATTCTTTCTTATATAGTAGCAGGTATTCATACTGTGATTTCTTATACTGTGGTATTCTTAGCAAACGAAAATTTCACTTGCCTTTTTGGCAAAGGTATGTCACTTTGAATTCAGAATAGAAGCTGTTGTTCCTACTTTCCCTTTTAAAGTCATACCCTAGGAGAAGCTTAAGTTTACAAGTCTCCAGAATATTTTGCACAATTATACTGGTCTAGAAAATGAATTTGTTCTTTCTTTTTGTTAAAGTTAACTGTTTTTAAATCCTTGTCCTAGTAAATCTATGCCGTATATTTCTTACAGATTTTTGAATGGACAAATACCAGATATAAGTCATCCAACACTAATCAGACTGTATAAGCATGGAAGATTTGTTCCCATATATCAGGTGTTTCATTTCTAAAAAAGTGTTATAGAAGTAAAAATGCAGGTCTCATAATACCTTTTTCCTGTTATCTGCTTTTACAACAGGACATTTATTTTTAAATGATCTGAGGAATAATTTGTCTTTTAAAAGAACTTCACAGAGAATTTTCACTTTCAGGAACTCCTCTATCAATCTTTTGTGAGGCACTATTAAACACAGATAGCCACTTACATACTCTAGATGTTCACAGTGGTCCCACTTGCTTAGTGATAGTTTCAAGAGCTACTACATGCTCTGACATGAGATTAAGTTTCAGAAACTGGACAGAACTTGACTCAAGCTGAAGACAACAAGGAAGAGAATATGTTTTAGAAAAGGCTAGTTCTGTATGTATGCTGTATGGAAGAGTATTACTTTTTCTTCTGTCTTTGAAAGAATACCCTCTGTGGGTATTCTGAAATGCATGAGGGTCAGAATTCTATGACCAGGTTCTATTAGGTATTCCACATGAGGCAGGTTTAATGTTTAAAACAAAATGTCCTTACCTGAAGACATTTGATGTTATGTGGGATTTTGATTTATAGGAATGATATGACAATATACTGAAATCAGTGCAAGCCATTGTGTAGCCATTGCAATATACTGTGGCATCACAGTCAAAATCTCATTCTCACTATTGGCCCTCATATGCTCACTGTCACGATGCTGAGCATCCCATGGTGCTGGGAAGAAATATGTGTGTTAAAGCCTGCTCAAAGCCATTGCTCTGTTCAAAGCTCATTTTGTGAGTTAATCAGTTTTTATACTCTCTTTTGGGCTGAGCTACTTATGCACTTAGCCCTTTCTGGGCCGGCTAACTCAAGAAGCCATTCACACTCTTTTGATTAACTCAAGGATAAACATTTCCACTAGCAGTTAATCCAGTGAACTGATACAGGCATTTGTCTAAAACTGGCTCTCCAGTCCCTCTTGGGTTCAGTTTTCTTTGCAGCAGCTGTGGTCAGTCATTTGCTACATTCTTTGCTCAGCTTCATAAGTACATCACCCTTGCCCACCACACCTCTTTTAGGGGTTTACTGACCAGAAATCAAAAGGTAGTTTTTTTTCTTAATAAACAGGTTTATTTAAGGAAAGCAGGTTTGGAAAAGAAAACTGAAAGATGAACTAAAAAAGATCAAAAGAGAAGAAAAAGACGGTATCGTGCACTGCGTAAGTGTAGGTGTCTGTCTGGAGTGGTGGTGCATGCAGTCACAAAGGTAAAGCAGTAAAAGGGAAGTGTATGCTTTGGTTTATGTATTTCCCAGTCATTGTGACAATCCATTCATAGCAGTCTTTCCTTAGGTTCTGTGTGGGAAAGCCTGAAAGACTGCCAAGCAACATTGTCACGTTGCCCACCTTTAAAGAAAATGTAATAGTAGAACAAATTGTAAAACAGAAAGCAAGTTTGAATTGTTAAAATTACTTACTGTGGTGTACTGCACTGTTCACTGTAATCATCTCACCATTTCGTAGAGTAGAAAGGCTTTTGTTGGCGTACATAAATAGTTTTATGGTAGGAAGCAGGCCCAAACTCATGATCTGGGGCATGTGATAGTCATTCAGAGTAAACTGCATATCTGTCATGTCTATCCAATGCATCAGTGAAAAGCATGTCCTCAAGATTAACTTACTTATGCATGTATTTGGTAAGAGCTGTTCTCATGCTAAGCTTGAAACCTGTTGCTGGCTCTTTAAGTAGCAAACTTTCCCTTTACTAGGTGAGTCTCATTCAGTTTTGTTGCCAAATAAGTGAGATGTCTTCAAAGTCACATCTTATTTGATTGTATACAGCAGTTCCATGAAGGTTTCATAAGGCACTTATAGTTTACCCAGGTAATTTAAGGACTGAAAGTCTTTATTGTGGAAGTCCTAAAAATAGACATTTCTACTTCTGTCCAAATGTTTAATTTATAAATTTAGATCAAGATTCTTATTAATTTTCTATGCCATGTAAAACAAACATCTAGAGAAGTTGCTCATGAAAATTATGCCATGAGAAAGTTAAAGTAAACTGTTTCAATTTCTTAGAAGATTGAGTTACTTCTGAGAAAGGTTACATTTGGTTTTTCTTTCATGTTTGTAGTATGAGAAAATATGAAGCAAAAAAAAAATTTATTGCATAAAACTTCATATCCAATTTTTCATATTTTGTTCTGAGTAGAATCAATTAGGACCTCTTCAACACTAATTATATACAATCTATTCAAGTTAGGATTTTTTTCTCTTTCTAGATTACAGAAAGAAGGTTAAATGAGGAGAAAAGGAAGCTGTGACTTTCTCAAATTTATGACTATCTGCTTTTCATTTAACACTGTGCAGTTTTCTTTTCCATCTGTGTCTTTTCCTGTTCATGCATATTTTTATGGACAAGTTTTCCACTTAGTGATGTTGCCTTTAAAAAAAAAAGGGCAATTAAAATATTTTGAAAGTATACTGACTGTACTCAGTGACCATGTTACAGGGTGTTATGGCGTTAAATATTTTTCTTTACATTTTTAAGACATTTTTATATATGGCTTATAAGTTATAAAAGAAGAGATGGGAATTATTTGTCAGTTTTTACACTAGAAGGAAGTATCCTTGAGTTCAGAGCTGCCTTGCTTTGTAAACTATTTGGAATAGTGGTAGCCTGCATATGCTTTCATATGGTTTGAAGCATTCTGGATAGTTCAGTAAAAAGTGACAAAAAGGATTGTTCGCGGATATCAAGATAATGAAAAGGAAGTGAAAGAGAGGATAGAGTGTAGACAAAGTAATGCATATTAAGAAAAATACTAGTCTTTAGCCCATATGTGTGAAGTAGTGGGCTTTGCTGCCACTGAGGAAAGAGATCAGAGAATGGTAAGGGCCAGTTCTCCAAAAATCCCAGAATTGTTAGGGTTGGAAGGGACTTCTGGACATCATCCAGTCCAATCCCCCTGCAAAAGCAGGCTCACCCTAGAGTGGGTGAAAAAGAAACACGTCCAGGTGTGTTTGAATGTCTCCAGAGAGGGAGACTCCACGACCTCCCTGGGCAGTCTGCTCCCATGCCCTGACATCCTCAATGCAAAGAAGTTTTTCCTCATGCTGAGGTGGAATTTCTTGTATTTTGGTTATGGCCACTGCTCCTTGTCCTGTCAGTGGGCATCATGGAAAAGAGTCTGGCACCATCCTCGTGGCACCTGCCTTTGAGATACTTATATTCACCAATGAGATCCCATCTCAGTCTTCTCCTCTCTGGACTAAATAGGCCCAGCTCCTGCAGTCTCTCCTCATAAGAGAGGTGCTCCAGATCCCAAATCACCTCTGTGTCCTCCACTGGACCCTGTGCTCCTTGTCTTTCTTGGGGCCCAGAACTGCACATGGCACTCTGGATGTGGTCTCACTAGAGCTGAGTAGAGGGGCAGGATCGCCTCCCTCAGCCTGCTGGAAATGCTCTTCCCAATGTACCCAGGATACCATTGATCCTCGTGATTAGCTGAGTAAACTAAACATTAGGACTGACTAGGAAAGAGCAGAAAACCACAGAAAAACCATTATGTTGGTCTTCTGTTAACCCATGGTACAATATTCCTTTTGACTATGACCACTTTTGTCTGAAAGATGGTAGTAGAACAAGAATAAGTAAGGTATGCAGTGGGACATAAGATGCCAAATACATGTAAATGGCCTGTGCCAGAGGAGTTGCTAAATTTGCTAGATCTTCTCAGTTGATCATTGCAGTTGCTCACAGAGGTCTAGGAGGGCATAAATGACTTGGAGTAGACGAATAGAGCTTTGTATTTGAGTGAGAATACCCCCTCTGCAATCTTCATAAAAAGAGAAATATGTACTTTTGTAGGCAGCTACACGCTGGAGTTATTTGCCATGACACGTTATGGACCCAGGTAGATGCAGGTAAGAAGGAATACCCAAATTCAGGGAATAAGTGCTTTGCTGACTGTTAAAGTAGACAGTACTGATGCAGTACCTTTAGCTCAGGGCATCCCTACATCCCTTGTCAGCAAAGGCCAGGAATGAGAAGTGGGGAAAATTTACTTATTATCTCCTCTGTGTATTCATCTTGGAAGAAATGTCTTCCATGTGGACTGCATTTTAGATGAAAATTAGTATCTTCCAGCACTTTTGCCAACCAGTCCCTACAATAGGCCTGTGGACTGTTCAGATGTTGAAAAAACTAAGAACCTAAAACTGTATAAACACACATTCAGAATTTATTTTTACAATTATGGCACACGCTTTCCGTTTTTAGTCTTTTTCCCTGCTCTAAGGATTAAAGTGCAGCAGTTTGTTTCAAGGTTAAGAGTAAGTTTAATAGTCTGTTCTGAAACATAAAATCACATACTTATTAGTACATATAAGCTGTGATGTGGCATGTATTTTCTTCTGAATTAACTTGAGAAAAAGTTATCTGCAGAGGGAAGTAATTTGAATATATTACATTTGACATGTATTCAATCAAGCTTTGTTTTTGTTTAAAAATACAGCTTTTTATAGATAAATAATCAGATCCTTCCTTATATTGTCAGTGAGATGAAGCTACTGATTTCTAGCCAATACTTTTCAGATACTAAGTGTTTTAATTTGAAACAGTGTGTTGAGGCTATGGGATTCACTAGGAATATCTTAATCATAACAAGGGAGCAATTGTTCATTGATTTTTTTTTAATGTAGATTTAACCTTGGAGCAGTTCCAGCTGTGTTAATAAACCACAGGAAGCTGCAGTGAACATAAATATATTTTAAAAAGAAATTCTGTCTCTTACCTAATGCACAGACAACTAAGCAAGAGCAGCTGCTTACTGAAGTCAGTTTCTTTTTCACTACATGTGAAATTCATAATCAAAGACAAGACATGAGACTAGTTCACAGCTTGTAGTTGGCTGATTTACACCCAGTAGTTGCTGTTGAATGTGGCTTGCACATAGAAGGTTGAATTTGGTCAATAGGGGAGAAGTCATAAAGCATTAATTGCTTTTGATGCCTTCAGACATTTCTAGAATCAGCAATCTAATTTAATCTTAATGAAATTTAAATCTTACATTTTGTCTGCCAAACTTATAAAGTTCAAACATAACCCATTTTCTTCAAAGAATTCCAAGTAGGAAAACATTTTTGGTGCTATGTGAGGATACATATGAGCATTACTTGAGTATTATATGAGTATTGTATGATGAATATATGAGTATTATTGAAAATTCCTAATTATGCTGAGTGCTTCTTTTGCAAAATAGGTATGAAACTTGAAATGTGCATAATTCATTGGGAGTAAACGGGGGGGCAATCAGAATAGTGGGCAGCAACGGGTAGTACTCACGTTGCTGTATGGGAAACCTTCCATTTTAGAGGTTAGAAGAAGGTTAGGGGACTCTCTTTCCCTTGAGAAAGGTAGAGATTATGATACAGTTTTCTGTTAGGACTGAGCATCATCAGGAAGAGGGAGGTTTAGTAATTCTCTTTCTGTATATCCCAACAAGTAAGTTTTATCCAACTGAGAATAGCCATCAACACTGTCATGACTGAGCTCCACATGGCAACTAAACACCACACAGCTGCTTGCTCTCTCCCCACACAGTGAAATGGGAGGAGAGAATTGCAAGTATAAGAGTGAGAAAAGCAATGGGTTCAGATAAAAATAGTTTCCTAATTGAATTAAAAATAACAGTAGTAATGATAGTAATGATGAGAGGGAAAATAACAGAGATAAGTAAAAGCCAAGCAAGAGAACTGATGCTGCTGAAAACAATTGCTCACCACCAACCAACCAAAGCCTGGCCAGTCCCTGAGCATCAGCCCCCTGCAGCCTCCTCCCTAGTCTTTTTGCGGAGCACAGCCCTACAGGGAGTGGGGTATCCTGCTCAGCTGGGGTCATCTGTGCTGGCTGTGCCCTCTGCCCAGCCCCAGCTCCCTTGGTGGTGAGGTGGTGCCAGGAGGAGGAGGAGAGGACTGAATCTGTGTAACTACTGCTAGGCAGCAAGTAGCACCTCCTTGTGTCACCCTGCTGTTCTAACACAAACCCAAAACATAGTTCTTTACCAGCTACTGTGTCAATAACTCTGTCATAGCCAGTACCAGCACAGCAAGAAAAGTATTTCTGAGTGTATTACATTGTAATAAAGGATCGCCTCCAGCACTTCAAAATGCACTACTGGGTTTTGTCTATGGCAAGAGGGATTTTTCTATTTTGTTGGACCAATTTTTAAGTTCACTGATGATGGCTCAAGTCAGGACCCTGATGTTCACTTCTTCTGGTATTGTTACCAGCTATACTACTTCAAGCCTCAGCAGTAAAAGTCTTTCTGTCTTTTTCAGTTTGGTCGTCAGATCTTAAAAGAAGATGCATATAATTGTGGAACTACAAGGCACAAAATGATTTTTGAAATATTCTTGTTTTTATTTCAACCATTGCAGCATAACATTTTTGAAATAAAACATTACATTTCAGAGCATTTCTTCTCTGTTTTTTATTCAAATTAGTGTGATACCTACATTTAGCACGAGGTCTCATTTGAAGGACTAAATTTGTTTTTTCCTTGACCAGATTTTGCTTTTTCTTTCGTATCCCAGATGGCTATTCCCTATTTTGGAAACAAATAGTAAAAGTTGAAATACGCTGCCTTATTCAAATTTAATTTGTCGTTGCAGTCCTGGACAGCATTTTTTTCTCAAAAGTTCTGTGTCCAAAAACTTTCAGCCAGTTCTTTTGAGGGCAACACTCAAAAGTTGGCAAAATAGTGATGGGCTTACTACTACTTGTGGATGAAGCATTGTGCTCACCGACTGATGGATATTTGGACTGTAAGAAGAATGACTTATCTTATTAACTTGGAATGATAATTATGACTAAATTTCAAATACTGTCAAACATTTCAAACTTGACCTTTACATGCAAATATCCAGCAAACATGCTGAACCGGAGGGCACCATTCCATTGAAAGGAAGTTCCTGGGAAGAAGGCCAAACGCTTGAAACAGTGTTTTGATTGCTTACTCCAAATTTTCAAATGATGAGTGACGACAGTTGTCCCTGCTAAATGCATTTGTGGTCTGAAAAATTTACCATTACCCAAATTAAGCTTCATGTTCCTCAAGCATTTACAGTTACAGACACTCTACTTCTAAGAAACTGAACTTGAACTCAAAACCCTGCCATTAAGGCTTCAACGGGTTTTTGAAAAAACCCAAGGTATTATGTAGTAAAGGCATTATAGCCTCTACACTAAATATGTTTGACAGACTGCAGTCTCCTATGAACTCTTCTGGGACATCTGACTCTTCTGAACATTTTTAAAACCACTAACATGCTGAACACTTTATGAGTAATTAGTAGTGATAAATGTAGGGGCACAACTCTGTGCTTTGCACTCTGTTCTTTTAAGTCTGTCAGAGGAAATACCTGTTCAAACTTGTTCCCTATTGTTGTAGACATTTATTTTCCTTTACAGCAGTACTGACATTCACACATGTGTTCCATCACATCTCATTAAGGTACCAAGCAATGCTTTTAAAGAATGCATTTTCTGTACATTGCAGTCCATCTATTCATTACTGTGAGATTATATCACCACTTGCAAATTGAGTAGGTAAACCTTTGTCAGATATCTGTTTATATACTTGGATGGCTCTGACCACAACATGGTTTCCGTCTTGTTTGGGTCTAATTATGCTGTAATATGTAAAGTTAGTGATAACAAAAAATAATTGAATGTGGTGGTTGTGTTTCCTAGGTATAGCATACCTGAGTGGAATGTGCAGTGAAAAACGAAAATGTATAATTGCAGAGGACAATGGTCTGAATCTGGCTTTCACAATTGCCCATGAAATGGGTCACAAGTAAGTATATAGATATTAAAGCCTGGTATTCATTTGCATGGAATACGATTTGACTAATTTGATTGTGTACTTCAGTTTTTTGCTTTCTTTCTCTAAGGAGGGGATTTCAATTAAATGAAAAATTCAGAAAATAGTGTTTCTGTTAATAATAGTGATAATACTAATAACATGTATCTATATATGGTATGTAGCTTAAGAAAATGTTTATGACTTGCAGTAATACAAAAATCTTTATAGCTACAAAATAAATAGATTAACTGGAAAGACTGCCATTGTCTAGGGAAAAACAGGTGCCCCAAGATGTTTTTTCTTTGCTGACTATGGTATTGTGTAACAGATCCAACTCGAACAATTTTTGCCAACAAACATTTTAATGAGATCATAAGTTGGAAGAGCCCTTATTTAATTTGGCTTTCTCAGGATAGATCCCACTAAAGTGTAGAATGGTCATTGGTCATTGCAACATTAATATTGTTTTTCATCTCAGAAGAAGAAAAGGATGGCAGAACGAAGGTGAAGGTAACTGTCCTTCACAATCGGGCTGGATGTTTTTACTCATTCAGTGTCAAATATTTTAACCCCAAGTGAAAAATACTTATTTTGCAATAATAAATCTGTTAATAAGAGTTGTACTTCGTTCTTGGCTTCACTACTTGCAAAGAAAAAGACATAGAAAATGTCTTATTTTCAACTGAAAGAAAAGGGAGGTATGTATTACTCTGTCATTTTTTTCTGCAGTGTCTGTGCTAGGTATTTGTGTATTTGTATTGTAATGTCAGTTTCAGAGTGACAACAGAGAGGGATGTTTTGCTAAATGCGTGCTTAGGTATCTTAGGACAAATACTTAGAATTGAAAGTGACTTGATTTAAATTTGGTCAAAGCTTTCTGAGAATGAAGATCCCAGCACCTAATGTTGAAAAATGGAGATAATTGCAAGAAAAAAATGGAAATTAAAATATTGGTATTGATATTTTTTTCTGCAAAGAAAGCAAATATAGAGAAATTATTCAAAGATTGACAGAACTATAAATCGCTGCATGAAATTGATATTTTATGGTTTTTTTTTTTTTTGCATAACTGCAAAAAGCCCCTCCTGGTTAATATAAGGCAACCTGCTTGCATGATAGTTGTGATAAAGGAAAGACCTAAAAAGGAGTACTTATTTGTGTCTTGTAGCTACATGTCATTCTATTTCTATTTTTTGCTGTAGTGTCTGCTGGTATTGGAAGAGGGAATGGGTAGAGGAAGAATTATTTTCTGTAAACTTATTCTTATGCTAGTAAACCAAGAATAAGGGGAAAGAAATGGTGAACATGACCTGCAGATAAGTTCAGTGGTAAAGTAAATTAGAAAATTGTTTGAGACAGGTATGATAATAACAGATATAAGTACTGCTTTATGCCCAACACAATAAAAGTATTTTAAGAGTATGGAAGCCTTTGCTGCAAAACTACTGTATTTGAAAAAAGAGATGTCTCAGTCAACAAGAAATACAACATCTTATGCTCCCTGAAAAATGGTGATACGTAAAATTCTTACAAAGTTATGGTTGGTGTGTTGGTTGTGCAATAGCAGATTTGCAAAGGTGGGATACTGATCTTAAAAAGTTTATGTGGTTACATAGTGGTAGGGTTTTTGTCTTGCAGCAGACAATCAAACCTATCTTTGACTTCCTAAGGTCTTCTAGATGGCAAGCAGTACACAAAACAAGGTAAACAGAGACTCTCACTGTTGCTGCTAGCAGTTCTTCCAACACTGCAGCACAAATCAGGCTCTGTAACCTGTGTTACATTTTGTTTGTGAACTTGGAATATCTTCATGGCTTTACATTGCTGTTGGACTGTGAAAGAGAAAGGAATTTGCATGATCTTCCTTCAGGAACATAAAACTTATATTGATGATATATAAATCCTGGGGGGGAAAAAAGTTACAAGGCTACATATGAAATATCAGAGCTTTCAAATCCTTTCATACTAATTCAAATAAACTTGGAAAAACAAATCATGATGATACCCAGCCATCATATTCTCACAAAAATAATGGCATTTGGATGTCCTTAGATACATCCTTACAATTCTCTGTGGGTAATGTAATAGATACATTAAAAAGTAGAAATAAAGAATATAAATAAATTAAATCTTATGTCAGTGTAAAAGACAAGATGTTGATTGAGCCAGATATTTCTTCAAGAAATCCAAACTAATGAAGGCTTAGTGTATAGAAGGAAAAAACAATAAAAGAGCATCCCCCAGTGCAAAAGATGCAGAGGCATAGAGGCATAGATCCCTGCTTCATGATGGAGTCAGAGTCCTTAGCTGTCACAGTCTGAAATAGAGTGGTCTTGCACCAAGGAGCATAAGGTGACATTTTAGGGACATTTGTTTTTTCTGCATGAATGTCTCTGTTTGCCAGCCAGGCCTCGGCAATTGCAAAGAAGACACTAGAAGTAGTTGAACCTTTGTGAAGAGACAATATAAAAATGTTTGAAGACAAACATTTGAATGTAGATCCTATTGGAAAGGACTTGAGCAGATTCAAATATATCTAGAGTATCTCTTACAGAGGTTTGTCTTGCTTATTCCTAACTGCCTCAGAAGCAGAAATTAAACACTCATCATACAGACCAGTCATAAAATAGATCCTTCAACGCATCATCTTTTCTAGAAAATTTTCACTGACTCTTTCTGAATCTTGAGGTCATTTAACTAGTACCTTTTTTTGTGTGTGTAAGATCTTTAGCCATTCTAATTGCTCTTGTCAAGTGTCTGGTTCAGCAGCATAGAACCAAAAGGTTTCTCAAAGACTGCTTCTCGAAGGATTAAGAAAAAAAACCAATTCTTTTCCCGTCTGTGCAACAAATATTATTCTTGCTTGTAAATTATCATACAAATAGATTCCAAACTTATGCAATATAGATGCTAGTGACTTTCGTTTTCTGAGAGCATATACAAACAAAGACATTACCAGTTGTCATTGTATTGATGAATATAAAGTTCTGATGTGATCCTTTCATTGAAGAAATTGTTCCTGCTATCCAACCTGAACCTCCCCTGGTACAGCTTGAGGCCAGTTGCCTGGGAGAAGAGACCCTTATATTGAATACATTCTGATGCATGGATGTTTATGAAGTGTTGTGTTGTTGTTTTTTTAGTTTTTCCAATTAAAAGAGAAATATTCTCAATGAAATATAATGGCAAACTAAACCTTACTTTGCAATATGAAATGTCTTTGTTCTAGCCTTGTGTATTAAGGCTAATGTAAGTAAACAGTTTATTTTTGAGCTCTGTCTGTGTAATCAGTCATTAAAAATGGTATCACATTAATGGATTTCATTTTATTAAACACATCCTATTTATTAAAATAAATTTACTAAGCAATTAGGTAATTACATATTAAGGTCAGATTACAAAGTAAAAACTAACAACAGTTAATTAAAAGACATTGTGTCTGTGTGGAGAACAGAAAGAAGAGTGAGAATTACTGGTATTGAGGTTAACAAGCTACATGTGATTTTACTTAAATGATGGCCTTCTACGGGCTGTGATTCCTTTTGAAGGATGGAGAACTAAAGAAAGGATGTAAATTTCTTCATCTCAAAATACATTAACTAATGATTATTAAGTGCTCTAAATGTAGCTTAGAAGTTATCTTAGCCACTTAAAAGAGAAACTTTTGGAATTTTTCAGAATTAATTTCATACACATCTTCATTCTTTTTCTGACAATCATTTTCTGAAATATGAGAGGTAACTGTTACTAAAATTCAGGATATTCTACCACATATTTTGTAGTGCTGTACAGGGAGTCTGTGGAATTTCTGAATCACCTTTTTAGTAGTTTATAAGCACGTATTCTTTGTGAATATATTAAAAAGTTGTATGAAACCTGTGGAACTTGATGAGAGCTTTAAATGAAAGATAGGGAAATGCTAATGGAGAGTCAGTTACTCCCCATGTTTTTCTTATCACTGTCCAAAATACGATCCCAGAACACAATAAAATCCATAAGAGTTATAAAAACAAGGGTCTACCTATCTTTGTGAATGTGTTAGTAATGTGGAGAAAGGAATATCATTAAAGTAACTGAAAAAAAAAAGAGCTGTCTGGATATTTATAAGGTATACATCTGAACTTGTTTTTAAGGAGGAACCAGATTAGCACATGGAAAGAAAAGGTATTAATTAGATTTGGTAGAAGAGCTCCTTATAACTTGAAAATCATCTAGTATAATGAAAATTTCAGTAGTGGTCACCTCTGCTGATGAAACTCTGAACAGTAAGGTCAATTTTAGTGAGGATCAGTAAACTAAAGCATTTGACATGTGACTTTTGGTCTTGGATGTTCAAAGTATTTGTTTAGCATTTATTTTGTTCCCTCGTTGTTCAACTACCTCACCTAAGAATGAAACCTTACTTCATAACTGAGTGGATATGCAGATAGACCACCCACTGTTCACATTTTAATGACTTTTCTATCTTAAGAAAGAAGGGTAGAGAGGTTTAACAGATTATTGCATTGGTTTTGTCTTTCCTGAATACATATCTGTGGAGTAAACCAAGTAAGAATTTTGAGTCTTTTACCTGTTACCAGGAACTTCTCAAAGGTTACCTTCACCAGGAGAGGGACTAGGGGATTAATTTGGAAAAAGAACAGAGGAAGAAAACTCTTCATGTATTTGGTCAGTGACAGCAGCCTTTCTTTGAGTGATGGAAGAGTTCCTCCCCTTCCATGTGCCTTCCCCTTTTCTGGGACAGATTACAAAGACTGAATTTGTAATTCCTACTAACTCATGACAAGACTAGCTTGCTTTTGAAACATACCAATATTTGGACTGTAATTGTTGGTATCTGTATTAACTGAATAGACTTTTCATTCCTGAAAACAGAATTTGGATGAACAAGCCATGATTTGAATCATACTGCTGAAATTACCTGCTTCCATGGGAGCTTTCTCTTCTTACATGCATTAGTTACCTTCTAGCCTTGCAGCACATTGTACTGCTCTTACTTGAATAATTATTTGGTGATACTAATTTCACATTCTGGAAAGCAGGATGAGTTTGCTGGGGATTTTTTTAAAGAATAAATCAGAAAGCAAAAAAGTGGCATGTATTGAGATGATATGTTAGGATAATTATTCCATTGATAATTAAGCTTTATTTGGTAGTGACCATAATATCACTCTGGGGTCCCTTTCTCTCAGAGCTTCTGCTTCCCAGCATCCTCACTCAGGTTATCAAGGGTCCCACAGTGTCAGTGGAGGCTGTGCTGGTAACCTGTCTCCAAATAATGTTGCTTCCTTCTCTCTCGCATGCAACCCCATGGACTATTAGGGTATTGGATATAAGGCACAGGGGAAGTTCTTGTCATTGTGGCTTTATTCCAGCTGCAGAGTCTCTCATTTCCCTCCGATTTTTTCTTAAGTTTTTCTGTCCTTTTTGGCTAACCCAGCTAAAGCTGGGTTTCTCAGTCCAAGATACATAGATATGGATATTAATCTATCTGTAGGTAATATCAGAGATGTTGAGCTTTGACTGTTTTGGCTGGTTTTCATCACCACCGAATTTTCTGTTCAAATCAAAGTCAACTGAAGTGTAGAGACAGGAGTCTAACTTCGAGTAAAACAGTTTGAAAAGTACAGCTACTGTTTGAAAAATTGAGCTTTGAAGTGATTTTAAAAATACATCCACAACAGATACCGGCAATCATCTTTCCCATACACATATTTGTTTCATTACAGTTTTACACAGAAATGGTTGTAATTCCCCGCTTTTTGTGCATAGCTACATAAAACATGGACATGCCTGGAGAAGAGAAGGCTCTAGTTGGAGCCTTTGGCACCTTTCAGACCTAAAGGAGACCTGCAGTAGAGCCTGGAGAGGGCCCTTTTACAAGGGCATATAGTGGCAGGACAAGGGGGAATGTCTTTAAACTGAACAAGAGTAGGTTTACATTAGACATTAGGGAGAAATTTTTTACTGTGGGGGTAGTGAGGCACTGAACAGGTTGTCCAGAGAGGTTGTGCACTCCCCATGTTGAGTTTATCAAGACCAGGCTGGGTGGAATTTTGAACACAGCCTGATAAAGTGAAAGGTTCCCTCTCCATGGCAGTGAGTTTGGAACTAGATGATCTTTAATGTCCCTTCCAAGTCAAACCATTCTGTGATCCTATGGTTCTCTTATTTTTATATTATTTTTGTATAGTTTTACTATCTGTGACATTTTCTATCCTCATTGTTAAAAAAATGGAAACTTTACAGGGATATTTATCTGTAAAGCATAGTAGTTGTTTAATAAGAAACTACTTTTTAAAAATTACTTTTAAGAAGGAAGGTAATGTGCCTTCCTTTTTCCTTGATAGTAATTTATTTGATAAAAATTAATAAGAGGCTTTAGCTTTGTATTACATTCAGCATTATATATTCTCTATTTCAAACATGATTTATACAAAATCACCCTAGTAGTTTCATCACTCTCTTTTTTTTTCCTGATAGGTCAAGAAAAGTATCCATAAGGTGACTGTTCTAAACTCTTGCAGTTAAACCAACAGTGCACCAGTGGTCTTGAAAGGATTTTCTTTTTAAAATTTTTTTAAACTACTTTAATGAGATTCAAAGTATGTATATTAGATGCTTAACCATGCAAGTCCTTGAGATTACCTTACATTCATTTTTCATGCTTTAGTGGATAAGTTCTTTAAAAATTGAGAGTCTCTTTATCACCAGCATTCATATCAAAGTAGACATCTTTGTTCCACAGTCATATACTTATGCCGACTTAAATCAGCTTAGGATCTTGCTGGGCACATGGGTGTATAATTCCAAACTTCATTGGCCTGAAAATTGTACAACAAAATACATTTAAGGTTACAGATGACAGAAAATAATGAAGTTACATTCTTCACATTTATGTTTACTCATACTCAAAATGTTTCTGGTATTAAAACCATGGAAAGAAAATTAGTTTTGTTGGTCCATTTCTAATCACAGAAAGATCTTTGTGCATCACAACACATCACTGCAATGCCAGGCAGAAATAAAGCATCACCAACCTTTTGATGGTAGCAAGACAGCTGAAGAAACAGCTCAGGAAGAAATGAAGCACTGAGAGAGGGAAGAAGCATTGCATCAGCATTTTAGTAACTTAAAAAGATATGATGATTTTTTACATGAAATTTAGATTAGTGAACTCTTTCTCTGGCAAGGTATTTAGGGTCATGTTTCTTCCAGGCTATACTGTTCCAGGATGGATTTATGTTAGATTTTCCTTAGGATAACACTTGTAAACTAAACAATTAGTAACTGAAAAACATTGTGCAGGATGCAAGAGCTTAATTGATAGTCTGATACATTTAAAATATCTGTGAAAAAATTGGCAAAAGATCGTAACAATCTCAATGCTTTTTGTTAATACAAAAACTATTTTTTTTTAGCTCTTCACTGAGTTTATGATAGCTCAAGGATGTGGCATGTGTGTCATATTTGCCTATACTTTTCCTGTATTATATAATNATATTAAATATAATATAATGATATAAATTATTTATATACTTCAGTCAAAGGACTGTGGCTCATTAGTTTGTCTAGATCAAGCACCCTGAAGCATGGTGGTAGAAGTATTGGAGTTACAGAGACGAAAGCAGTTGTTCAACAAAAGCTGCAAATTCAGCTGGACAGCAGCATCCAGTGTATATTAATATTCCTATACTAATATGCATGCTGTACTTTTACCCAGTTATTTTAAGACTGAAAATGTAATCTGAATTTCCAGCATTGTAGAGAATGAGTAATGATTCACAAAAGGGAAATAATAATTGCATAAAGTTATTTTTACTTTTTCTGATCATCTAACTTTTATCAAGAAGATTGATATTTCCTTGTTCAGTAGATTTTCCTTTGAAGATAAATTCTTTCCAAAAGAAATCATGTTTTACCTTTTATCATCATAATTTTTCTGTAGCTGGTCAACTGCCTTTCACTTTCAGCTAAATAATTAATTTACAAGTTGCAATGTGTCCTATCCCATTTATTCAATGATCTGTGAAGCCCTCATATGTTTCAAAGGACATACAAAAATCATACAACACTTAATATTTCACTAAGAGATTTATAAAAAAAACAACAAGCCAACATATAACAGCTTATCCTGCTACTAGTCTGGTCTTTTTAATATATTTTTATCTATAAAGATAGCAGTGTAATAAAACATTTTGTTGAAAAAGTGCAATAAAAGTACTAAGAAAGTAGTGTAGCTTCTGCCTCTCTGTCTCTGATAGTCACATAAGGGGTGTTATTTTCACTTATCAAATACATCCTCGTGCTACTGCAGAATTTCAGATCAGACAAATACGTGTGAAAATCATTGTACTATAAAACACCATATACACTTTTAAACCTTGTAATTTCTGGGTCTGTAGCTTAAAAAGTTTTGATCATTCTAGTGTACTATTGCACAAAATGATGAAAATAAAGAAAGCAGTGGAAGTAATAAGAAAGATAACACTTTGTTATTAATAATGTTCTTCAAAGTAATTTTTATTTTTAAGGTAATAGAATTTGTTGTTAGTCATTTATTTCACAAAATGGAAAAATATATAGGATAATAGTTGCAGAGAATTTACAAATACTGTGTAATAATCACTTATACTAATATGAATTTTTAACAAATCAAGTGGAACCTGATCCCATCACACATCACAGATACAAACTGGCAGCTGCATTCAGAGGTTTACTTTCTCCTTCACAAGGGGAAAGTTTCCTAGTAATTTTCTGTCTGTCCTGAGCTCATACTAGTAGGATTATACTTGATCTGCAGTTCACACTCATCATTTCCATGTTCTATATGAGACGTGGAATAAATAGATCCTTTAGCATTTGGGGATCTATTTATTATACTGAACATTCTAGTGCTGTTTCCTTGACCCAGCACTTGCTCCTGTGCTTTTCTTAATCTGTCTCTTATTTCCTAATCTGTCTCACTCTTAGTGACTGTGAAAATCCGAGCAGTAGTTGTTCTCTTTAATTTTTTTTGTTCTCTCTGTTTTTGTTTACAGGTAAGCCTAAAGTAATTCTCCACATCTATCTGAACTAACCTAATTAATTGCTTCTATATTGAGTTTTTGATACTATTTAATCTTTGTCCTATCTTTGCCTGTTTCTGGTTTAATAGCATCATTCTTGTTCAGCTGCACTACTTGCATTTTAAGTGTGATAGGATGGTGGCAACATCATCCTATGCACAAAGCACAAACAAAATAATGAATAAATAATAAAAAGCTTTTACCTGGAAGCTGGGGTCTCTGAGCAAATTCATATTGTCATGAAAGCACATGTCAAAGAATTTTGATGTCCTACGATGAGAAGAAATATAAAATAGCAATGCAGACCTAATTATTTCAAGAAGGTGTGTGCATAACCTTATTTAGCTTATTTAAATATAGAATAATGACTGGGGATCCTCTTTTGAGGCTTAAAAGAGCTTTGATTTTGTAATACTCCACTGTAATAAGGTCAAGTTAAATTGTAGTACTTGGTACTGAGCAATATACTTGTTCACTATATTGACACTGGAATGCATTTTGAATGCAAGAATATAGGTTATTCCCTAAAATGACAGTAGAGATGCTATTGTCTGTCTGACTCCAGCTGTACACATATAATTTCAGCAGTAGTAAATTGTAAAAGAATTGTAGAAGAATTTTTAATTGAAATATTGAACGAATATTTTTCTTCTACTTTCAGTGGCCCGAGTTATTGATTCCAAATACAGAGAATTTAATGATGTTTCTTTGTCCTACTTCTACTTGTGTATTAAAGATTTGGCAAAAATGATTCCAGCTTTATACGTGGTATCACTAAAGACGTAAAAAATCCTTTAAACAAGTTTTAGAGAGTCTTTTAGATAAAAATATTTTTTCAATGGGCTTGACTTATACTGTTAGTGGAGTTTATTAGATCAAGTCTGTTTGTCAAAATACTTTAAAACTGAGATTATTAAAATGTAGTTTAATTGCATAGTGTGAACTGAAATGTTGCTAATATTTTACTTAGGGAATGCATTCTATAGAACACTTCCTACTTGTATATTTTATCTGCTCTATATAACCTTTAACCAGAATGAGCAGAGCATTTTTTTGCAACACTGAATAAGCAACATTTCTTTTCTTAAAATCTAATTTATTTCTATATACAGACATGAAGTACTACTTGTTAAAGTACAGCACTGTCTTCTTTGTTAATTGTGTTTTTTCAGGCTATTACAAAGTTATCCTATAATCCCAAACTCCTTTGTCTTCGTCCCCCATGCTCGTGGTGTTGCTTTACTCTTGTGTGAGGTTGAATGATCACAGCTGTGGGAGAGAGGAGGGGGGCACTGTGCTGGGTTCTGTCATAATGCATTCATTCCATAGGGAGAGACAGAACAGCACCTTACACAGACACAGTTTCTGTGGTACCTTTGTATCAGTGAAAGGATGTTGTTATGTCTTTCATGTGCAGCAAGGGGGGCTAGAAAATATCATGACCACCACTGCAAGCACTGAATAATGTTGTATCTTTGATGGTTAATGTGAGAAATAGGTATACATGCTTACACTACTTACTCTCCTGCTGAATAAGAAAGTAGCCATGACTGTTCAGTTTCTCTTTCTCCACACACATAATGTGATGTGAGGAATGAAATCAGAAGTCAGTTCTGCTGCACATTGACTTATGTAATCTTGTAACTGATACTAGGTCAGATAAAAATATGCATCAATTACCATGCTACAGAAGAGATCAAAAATACTCCCTGAAGAAAACATTCCTGAGAATGTTTAAGAGCAGGTTCTGTTGTTTCTTTAGCTTACTTCTCAGACATTGTCTTGCAATTTAATTAATTGATGTTAACATATAGTGTGTATTTGCCTTTTGAATAGGCATTTTTGAATGCCTATTCATTCAGGTAGGCAAAGGATTCAATACTTGCATTTACTGTTTTCTGGATTTTTTACATATACTTAATTTGGAGGTGGAAGAGAATTGAGGAATGAATTCCATTGGATTAGTACAGGTATTTTGAACTGCAGTTGATTGTCAAAGCAGGATAGGAGAAGTATTACAAAAGTACGGGCAGCTAAAGTATTGGAAGATTATTGGAATTAGGTTTTTTGTTAGTGCTTAATGTAGCTGATATACACAGCTGTTATAATGACAAGAGTTTTAACCACTTCATACTTTAAAAGACAGTATTTTCCTCAGAATTCTTGTGCTAATAAACTTTACAAAATGCCTCTTTGGTAGTAGATTGGAAAAACGGGGATACATCTATATATATGCAATGGTGGCTAGTGTGATTGTTTTTTGAAACAGTCAAGATCATGTTTCAGCTCAGCACACATTTCTCTGGCTGACTTTACAGAATATTTTTTGACAAGGCCTAGCATTAGGAATTGTTCTTCAGAGTGAAGGGAAATAATAATAATTAGAAACTACAGGAATTTTGTAATTTTCTGTTAAAAAATGTTTTAAATAACATATAAATGTGTTTTAATTCCACTCTGCATAAATGGGAGCCATCAGCTGTATAATAAATTTTGTCAAGATTCGGTGTTAAACTAAAACATTTAGTTTAAATCCTTCAGTGTGTATTATACTGACAAATGAGTATTTTTAAATGACTACTTTTGCACTAAGGAAGCGTATAACTCGACGAGCTATGAGCAAAATTTTTTCTTATGTAGTCCACTAGGTTAAATATCATTAGCTTTCCTGTGTCTTCCTCCCCAGTTCCCATGGGTGTAAGTAACTCTGGAAATAGAGACATCTCAAATTCTGCATGTGAGGCATGCAAGAAGGATGTAAGGCAAGTGCAGAAGCAATTCTTTGTAGCTGTTTTGTGCCATTCAGGCAGGTCAGGAAAAGACAGAGGCTAAGATAAGAGTCAGACACTTTTGCTTGCCTCAGTTATACAGTTTACAGATAGCAAAATTATCTAATCTGTGCAGAAGCCACTGTTCCAGTGCTCCAGACTGGAGGGTGTACACATCAGTGTAAGAGACAAAGCACTTCTGTAGGCAAGGTAAAGCCCTACATGATATTTCCATTAATTTTACTAGTAAACACAAGGTAAAGAGAATTGCAAATTTATGTAAAATTTGAGTCATGAATGGATTTTGGGATGGAGTGAGAACAAAAGTGTTGGGAGATAGGCCTTTTTTGCCATTTGCCACTCTGGGGTGGTGAAATAAGGAGAAGCATGATGTACTCCAATTTTTGTACAGACACAGCAAACTTACTCTGTCTTTGCAGTCTGTAAGTTAAAGAATCTATAAAAGGCATAGAGTTTTATTAAACCTGAAGTTTTGCTTTTCTGCAGGGCAGAATAATGCTGCAAAATTCCAGCACTACTTTAAATCCAATACTCTGGAGAGTAGTCTCACACCCATTTGTAAATCTCCAAAAACAGTTGAGTGTGTTTATTTCTTGCAATATCAGTCAAGCATGATTCCCTTAGCTAATTCTGAAAACCTTAGTTTTATTTAAGTGTTTCTTCTTCATCTTTGTTTGCTAATTCTGAATGAGAGTGACAGTGAATCTTCAGGTAAAACAGCAGCTTCAAGCAGGTATTCAGAAGAATTTTTCATTGCAGTGCATTGAATGTGAGAACTCACTAGGATGCATAAGGATGCTAAGTCTTTATAATCAGTTTTATTTCTTCATCAGTGTTATTTTTGAAAACACGTTTGGGTGTTTTTTTCTTTAGAGTAACAATACCTACACATTAAAGTAGTGATCGTTTTGCTATTCTGTAAAATTTCAACCAGTCAGTTCCATCTAGAATGAAGATAGAATCACTGCCAAAATATTCACCAGTCTTAAAATCTGAGTGTGTCGCCCGTTTACAAGAGAAATAGTATTCATTAAACCTGCAATTGTGCAGAACAGGAAATTCAAAAAGTTGTCCAAAATATGTATTGAACTGATTAGAATGCACTATTTCTCATCAAAAAAATGCAGCTCCACTTTCACCTTTTATTATAAAATTGTCCTCTACACATGGTTCCATGCACTTCTATGAAAGATACCATGGAAAAAATAATCAAAAGAGTTTTCCTACCTGTAATATATATGAGCTATTTACAGCCCTTTGCAAAAGTTCTAACTTACAAAAATTCTGAAAACAACCTGTTATTTTGTTCCACTTTGTTTTATTTTTAATAACTTCAAAATTCAGCATGGGGATAAACCACGACAATGACCACCCATCCTGTGCAGATGGTGTCCATATCATGTCTGGGGAATGGATTAAAGGACAGAATCTTGGGGATGTTTCATGGTCTCAGTGCAGCAGAGAAGATCTGGAAAGATTTCTCAGGTATATAATTCAAAAATAGAATTCTTACTGTAGATAGATGCAACTGATATACTGAAATAATGAGTTTTCAATTTTTTTTACTCCTGTGGTAGATTTGTTTTGCAAAATCCATCAAAATATTTATATAATCACAATCTATTACTAGATTTATTAAAATCTGTATTAAACAAATACATGGATTTTTATATTTTCATGACTTAATGTATATGATTATGCTTTTATATATAGAAATTTTATACGTGGCACTATGTTTACTATATACTAATATGCTGTGTACTGAAATGTTTGGCAACCTTTATCCATTAAGTAAGTTTTATGCTGAGATGTTGTCGAGCACTTTCCTGAAATGCTGATCAATTATATTGTCTTCCTGCAAATGTACAATAACAGAACACATTAACTTATAACAAGCAGGCCATATACTTTTAAATATGAGCAGCAGCTCAATGCTGATGAATAAAAAAATTGTAATTGTCCACATATTTTGAGTATTGTGTGCAAGTTTAAGTTGGCATGCCAGTCAGATCCTCAGATGGCTCAGCATATGAATCTCTGCATATTACCAGGTCAAAGGCCAGTAACTGTCTGGTACAGACGAATCCTCAGAGCCTCAATTCTGTGATTATTCCCTCTAAGCTCCCCGGAATGACGTACACTGCAGATGAGCAGTGTCAGATTCTTTTTGGACCAACTGCTTCCTTTTGCCAAGAAATGCAGGTAAGGCTGTGTCTGTACTTCAGAAAATGCATCTAATTTTTGTGTGAGAGTAGCTTTTGTACATGTGTTTTTATAGAGAATATAGTATCTTTGAAGTGAGAATTTCACACTTGCTTTCCAAAAATTAATATGCAGATATTCATTGGTTTATCTTGTAAGTCTTGCTTTAGGTCTCTGAATATCCTGAAATGTGTTTTACTTGTACTTTAGAAACAGAAGTGTCATAGTGTTAAGACACCTTGTTGCAGCAAGTGGAATATTTGCAATTTATTATTTGGGTTCCATTTTTTATGGTTTTGGTACTAAAAGTCCATTTCTGACCTTCAGAAGGTTATGCTTTGCCTGTGCACACTGGGAGGAGGAATTGTGGTGTTAACTGGGCTCTTTGCACCTCCCAGGAGGCACCTCTGGGCCCAGGAAGAGCTGTACAGTGCCATGACAAGAGGAACTCCAGCACTTAAGTCAGTTTTCTGACCTTGCTTCATGCCAGGGTGAAGCAGTGTCACTTTATATTAGCCTTAAAAAGACAGGTTAGCAAAACTGAACAGGTCTTCATAATTTTATGAGCTAATACTAGTAGACATCTGATTGAAGAAGCAGTTAAAGAATGATTTTTAGAGAGAAAAGTCAACCTTTTTTAACATCAACAGGAGAGACTAAACATATTGGATGCCCTTTAAAACACTAACCAAGACAAGATGAGAAGATGATATACAAATATATAAAGAGCATGGAGTATGGATTGATAGAGCAGGGACTAGAGGATCTGTGAAATAAAATTTCATCAGAATCAGTGGGCAGAAAGCCTGAAAAGGTTAAGAGTACTAAATAGGAAAACATAATTCTTTTTGCCTTTATTTCTTCAATTCTCTTCCTGTTTTCAGTTTGGACATAGTACTGTTTCTTCAGAGACTTTGACTTAAACTAATCTTTATCTAAAAGATTCTCAAAGGAAACATTGCAGTATGTGTATGACTAAAGCATGCTGAGAGTGGTATAGTTAAAGAGAAGAAGAAAGAAAAGCCATAGTTGTTGGTTTAGCTGTCTTATTGAAAACATTTTCACTCTGGATATGAGCAGTAAATCTCAATGTCACAATTTTACAAATATTCTACATTGCTCCCAAGTGATTTTTTGTAATCATTTTGAATGAATTTCAACCTGTTTTTTGCTTTTCAGTACATTATTTTCAATTGAAGGATGTGATTTCTGTTTTTCATTCTCTAGAAGCCTATTTTGAACAAGAAGATGGTAGCGTGTTTAGTATTTCTTGTAGGTCTTCTTTAACAATTAAAGATTCTCAAAAGTAATTGAAGAAAGAGACAAACGCCCAGATTTTCTGTTGCATAATACTTTTATATGCTTTTCATTTGTCTGGATAAATGCCCTTCATATTACCTTTGTGTTTTGTTCTTAGTCATATTTAAATTCAGATGGTCATAGGACACTATGCCCGTTGTGTTCTTTTCATAGATGCGGTGAATATTCTTTTTTGAGATCCTAGTTCTGAGGCTTCTTTGGTTTACATTATATTTTAGAAATATTAGGAAATAATATTCTGTGAATATGACCAAGGTAGTGTTAACTGTTTGCACAGAGATGATTTAGGTTCTAGGTGCTCATAGCTAATTGTCCATTTCTAGTCATCTTCAATTGTATTCCCCTCTTTTGACATTCTGCATGTAAGAAGACATCTTTCAGCTAAATCACTTATTTTCAGCTAAATGAGTATGTCTGCTTTTTCCTACCTATGGGATCATTGCTTTATATTTATATTAAATATCTATATTTACAGTAAAGTCAACAGAGGTTTCTGACAATTTTACTGTAGTATTAAATGTTAGTATTTATATACCATTTAATATTATTAAATACTAGTATTAAATATAACATTGTAATTTAAATCCAAGTATAATCCAAATTTACTGTGAAGAAAGAATATAGTAATGGTGCAAGACAATACAAAAGGCCTGGGTTTGTTTCAACTATGCTTTTTTCCTGACAAACTGCAATTTAATTTTAGTTCTCATCATAAAACCAAATGTGTTACTTGATGACCTTACGGTCTTAACAGTTAGAAAAAAGAGCTGAGAAGTTGCTTAACAGCTGCTGAGAAGACAGCAGTGGGAACAACCTTCTGCAGTTTTTCCAAAATCTTCTGCAAAACTGGTAACCCTAAACTGGAAATTGTATAGTGAAATATTGAACCAAGAAATTACTGTCATGAATTTTTAAGAACCTTGGATCTATTAGAAATGAATAAATGACACTAAGGACAAAATTGAGAAAACATGGTGAGAGCAGTGAGGTAGAAGAGAATTTTTCCAAAGCTTCCTTCCCAGCCTTGGTAAAGTCACCTTGTTGTTTTCTTCTGTGTTCTTCTGTCTGGAAGCAAAATTTACACTTTTAACTTCCTCCCAACAAAAAAAATCCAAGAAACTTGATCTTCAGTTTCTAAACATGAAGAGCTACTTAAAGTAAGCTTAGGCACTATATTCAAATCATCTTCCTTTGTTCCCTGCTGTGGGTCTTAAATTTATCTCTTCTGTTAAGGAAGTTTACTGCTAGTCCAATTAGATATAGAATTTCTAAATAATAGAAATAAGATTTCTATGATGAAAGGGAAACTTAGAGCAATGGATAGAGTACAGCCCAGAGGATAACAACGTTGTCTTTCTTTTGCATGGTTTTTTTCCTATGTATGAAAAGAAAGGGGAAAAAAAGTTACCATTTGAATTCGGCTAGAACCAAACCATTTAAACTTTCCAGAAATCTTTCATGAGTTCTAGCAGATGGATTGTGCAACACCAACATCATCTAACTGTGAAGCACTGTTACTCTGTAGCTAATTTTATCACCTTCTGCAGAAATAAAAAGATGTTAGATACAAGTAACAAATATGTTGAATCTAACCTTGCAGATAATTGCATTTTACTTAATATGAAGATGACTCAAATTTCTCTGTGTTGATTGTACAAATTATTGTGGCTGCCATTGGAGAAATCAACATTTTGAAGACCTTTTTAAATTGAATGCAGTATTTAATTAGTTACTGTATTAATTTATTACAATAATTATTTAATTATGCATAGGTGATCACTGAATATTTCATGATATGCAGACTACTTCCTTTAATCTCTGTATAGTCTGTCCTACTCTGCCAGTAACTGGAAGTTTATTATGGTTATAGTTGTTGTCCACAAGCCAGGAAATGAGAGAAACACACTCCTCGAAGGTTCATTTAAATGTCAGTAAATCCAACAATTTATAGCCCCGGATTTTTTGGACATGTTCTACTTGCTGAACAGTTCATGCACTTCAGTAAAACTGTGTAAAAGATAAATTATGAACTATGTCACAATCTTATATTTTTTGAGACTGGAAGATTATTTAACGAACAGAGTTCCATGCAGTTTTCTACATTAAGCAACTGTGTTTCTTATATAACAGGTATTCAACTCAGAAAACAATTGAGTAATGATGAAAAATAATCTTAATTCTACAGATATCAGTGGTAAATCAATACTGCATTTCTTCTGAGATATAATTTTCTACAATTGTTATTACTGAGGAGTACTTTAGAACTGCACTTTACAGTTGCATTACATGGCAACCTCTGAGAAATATCACTGATACACATTATATTCTCTTGCTATCAAGAATTCCTCTCTATTATTTAATTTAATTAATGAAGCAAAGAACTGAAGAAACCACTGAGGTCCTACTCCTGTATTTTCCTATGTGAGGCCCTCCCAGTCCCCTTTCATAAATGGTGACTTCATTTTTTCCTTTTCATCTTCATTTCAAAGACATTTTTTTCATATCCTAGGCAAAATTTTTAGACCCTAGAAAAGCATGAGTGGATCTCCAGGTTCAAGATTTATACTGTGTCTCCATGCTTACCCTGTAAGGGAGCCAAGTTTGCTTTTATGCCCATGATGTCTCATGCGAGAATCAATTAGATCCTAACATTGTTTCACATAACAGATAGTGAGATCATGGCCCAGAAGTAGTTCTTGATGATTAAGCAGGATTGTAAAACTTGACAATTTAATGCAATTGTTGAACTGTTAAATATTGGCTTTTAAGATGAAAGTCCAGGATGTAAATGCTATCTGGTCAGTTCCACTAAAACAGTTCTTGTCATAACACAGCTGTGATCTTTGCAAAGAAGTAGAAGACTGGTTATATTTCATGGTGATTTTCAAGGCATTTCAGAGAAAGATCACAATGAAAAGAAGAAAAGTAATGGAAATATTATAGTACTGGTGAAATATTTGTCATCTCAACCACCACATTTTAAACAATCTTGTCTTTGCACAAATACTGTTCTAAAATTCCCTTTTTGTCTCTGGTTCTTCCTCTCAACTGAACTTAATTTCCATATGCTTACATGATTGGAAATGTATCCATCTGATTCACATAGACCTGCCTCACTATTTTAATTAAATAGACAGAAACAGAAACAAAACCCGCACAAATCTCCGAAGCTGGAGTGACCTCTGTAATACATTGTGACTTCCATGTTTTGTTTTACAAGCTTTTGCTGTTAAAAACTCATTACTAACACATTCTTTCAAAAAAAAGTCCTTCGTATGTGCTTGGCAATATTTTGTTTTCCAGTGTACATGCAAAGAAATATTTTACAGCTTGTGAATAGGATAATGTCACTATTATAAGTTTTTAATCTGCAATGTCTACTTCTTACCTTGGCTCATCTAGAAAGCTGTGATGGCTGTTGAACTATACTTATCATAGATAACTGGTAAATCTTTGTGAATATTAGCTTAGCTATCCTTATTTTGACTGAAGAAAGTTTATTTTCAGAGGAGTAAAATCCTGCCCTGATTTTGGAGTGACTGTAAAATTGACACTGGCCTTCAGATTTCTGTTTGCTTTGAAATCAGTCTGCATCTGCTTCACTGCAGGCTGCTAACAAAAAACCCATATTGTGTGTTATGGTCTTTGCCTGGCCTTATACAGAAATCCTTAAATATCAAAACTTAGATGCTGACAGTAATCTCCATATCTCATACCTCTGCAACAGAAATACAGTCTGAACAGTAACTAAAGAGTCTATTTGTGATTTGACTGGAATGAAAACCCCCAAAAAACCACTTATAAGTAAGCCGCCAATTTTAGTAATTCCATACCTTCTTTTTCCTGGGTTTGGGGAATATCAAAGTCTGCTAATATTGAGTGCATATTTTAGCAGTTGGTGAAGTGAGTGTTTTTAGAGTACAGTTCACTTAAATCTGAAAGTATTTTCTATCTGGGGAAGTTAGATCATGGTTCGTAGGGAGGTGGTATACAGCTATTTGTAGAAACATGCAGATGTATAAAATGTACATTAGCAAGCAAAGGGTGTTGATTTGATTTTCTTGATTTAGTTTACACAGTTCAAGTACATGTCTGTGTTTAGGTACCAAAATACCCAAAACCCTGTAAATCTGACTTAATGCCTCTCTATATTTAGAATAATTGTTTCTAGATTTGTAAAGAACTGTTTGTTGTAAGCCATTCTGCAATCATATACAAGTGAAATTAAGCATACGATCAAAGTGTTTAGGGAAAAAAAAATAAGGATAATGTACTTAAAAATGCGATGACACGAGAAAATTTGCCTGTATTTTCTGAAAAAAATAAGATAAATCTGGATGGCTTTTCTACCACTGTACTCACTCATAAATGAGGACTTAAATATATAAAAAAAATTACTTAGGACCATTAAATTAATGTATATTCTTGTAGAGTGGTTCCAACAGTATGTCTCATTTCCTACTTGGTATGGAAGCACTTTGTCATGAACGTCTGATACTCTATCTCATCTACTATTGTCATCATCTACATTGTTTAAAAAACAATGAACAAGAACAGAAATTAGAGTTTGCTTCTTGATAAATGCTTGCTAAAATTACCCAGGAACAGGATAGAACTTCTGTAGCTGTTTTTTGGGGACATACATAAGCTGGTGGTTGTGTTGTTAGCTCAGCTTCAGCAAAAAACTGTTACGGGATGAATCGGGAGTGAGTATGACTGCTGCCATCCTGTCTCTTGTTTCTGTACAATTCTTCAGAGCTCTACAATCTTTGACTTTTTTTCTTTTTTTGATAACTGATGTTACAGACATTTTTACGTGTAAGACTCCCAATGGAACTGCCCTGTTCCTTGGTTCAGACACAATCTTTTGTTGAATTGTGTTTTGTCTGCTTTTAGTCTTTTTTTTCAAGGTAGCATAAGATTTATGACAAGTTTTTCATGCACAGTGTAAAAGGCACAGAGACTCTTTATTGGGTGTACCAATGGAACAAATCATTTCACTTAGAAAAAGCAGGTCTTCTGCCAGCCCTGGTTTAAAAAACCCAGCTGTTCTTTATCTTTTATCCTGCTTGCACTGCCTCCCCCTCTCCTGATCCTCCTTGCCACTCTTTGGGCAATATACATTGTGGAGGGTCACTGTGCATATGCAGTAATACTCAGGCCTCAGTTCAGCCTCACATGATCTCTCTCCACTTCCACATGGTTTATTGTTAAGGGGGAGCAGACACCAGGGAGAATGCAGTCCTGACTGAAAACCATGGGAGAAGGAGGACTTTTTCGAGAGGAATAGGGAAAGCTGCCAGGGAAATTCAGGAAATGTGAGCCAGCATCCTGCAAGGCTGGGCTTTCTTTTGAGTAAAGAAAAAAAACTCTTTTGTTCTGATACTTCAGAGGGCTTTTCTTTCCATCTCTAAAATTCATTGCTTAGTTGTACCCCCGTCATCTCCCTTCTCTTCTTTCCAGCAAAAATATTTCATTTGTCAGGTAACTTTGTGTCTTCTTTGTGGAGATCAGGTTCAATGGCTTTTGGAACTTTTTTCTAGAGTAATAAATGAATTCTAGAGGAATTATGAATTATTGAAGAGCATGACAGCAGCAGTCATTGGGATAGCACAAACAAGAGGGATCTGGAAGTCCTAGAGAAGCATGATTAGTAAAAGTTTAAGCATACTCTGCCCACTTGGGGGTTTTTGCATGTTTAATGTGTCCTTAAATGTATTTCAGCACCATCAAACTAGTAAATTTAGACAACATTAGTGGACTGCATGCAGAAAGTAATTTTGCGTAAGATAGATTTTGTGCTTACTCTTTGTTTGGTTTTCAGCATGTCATTTGCACTGGGTTGTGGTGTAAGGTGGAAAGTGAAAAGGAATGCAAAACTAAACTGGATCCACCAATGGATGGAACAGACTGTGACACTGGAAAGGTATGCCTCCGGTGGAAAAGCAATATCAATTATACTGAGCATCTAACATTTAAGGAAAGAAACTGAATAGGTCTTTATGGTTCTTTAAAGTTCCTACTTACCTCAATTATCATAAAAATAAGCTATGTACAGTCGAATGTATTATATATGATATATTTTATAATATAGATACAAAAAAAGAACATTTCCCTAAAACCAGTGAATTAAAAAAAGGTTAGCCAGAGAGACAGTTAATATTTACGCTGTTTTATTTCAAATTCTTTCTCATTTTGTGTCATATTTATGAGTAGAATGCAATTGTTGCTCTTCCAACTGTAAATAGAAACTTAAGCTTTCAAAAATACAGAGTTCTCAGCTATGATTTAAGATTTAGAAACAGTCTCTTTGAAGAAATTGACACAGATTGTTGTTAAAACCTTTCAAGATAAGTTTTATCAAGAAATATTTATAGTGTCACTGCATGTGAAAGTGTTAAATCCCATTAAAAGCATGCCATCACAGACAAATTAAATGATCACCCTAGTCAGACTTACATAAATTGTCCATCAAAATCTTTCCAGTTAAAATTATTTGTAATCTTTGTATGTATCTGTAAATGAATATAAATAACCTCAAACAGAAAACAGAGAAAGAGCATACATATATCTTGGGATTTTCAAGATACTGTGCTGACAGCCACAGGAGTGATTTACTCTTTGAGTCATACTACATTCACCAAGACTCTCATTCTCCTAAAATCAAATCAATCAATTAATAGAAAATGTTCAGATAATATAATTTTACATGCTAAAGGAAAACCAGGTTGTATTTCTGTTCATATCTTTAAAATAATGAAATTTGCTTCAATATTTTAATTCTGATAAGGTTTGTAGTTGATGCTGTCTGAAGTCAATATCTGGACAGTAAGGGACATATGTTTTGTTTGATACCACATTTTTTACATTGACACTGGCATGACCATGCTATGGAATAAGAAAACAGAACCTCTTACGACAATCAGAATTACTGATTGTAATTAAAATGGCTCATTGAGCCAGGCTACAGAGATATTTATGTATAGCAGTAAAAAACTAAGCAGACATCACCAAAACATCACAGGGGATAAGAAATAATTATTATTCTTGTTTGCTTTATTATCTGTTCAGGATGAGGTTTAGGTTACACAAATCACTGGCTTTGGGGTTTTTTAATTGGTATTGTGGAGATGAAGTATTGTTTTGTTGTGCTCCTCTTAGGATCTTAGGAAGTGATGGAAATGTCATTTGCATAGCTTGTCCTACTTGGTTGGGGTTTAAGTCAAGAATTTAAAAATGTCCCTTAGGCGGTGCAGAGGGCAGATGCTATCTAGATAGAAAAATGTGTATTTTATCTGAAGCAGTAACTTTAAATGTATATGAGCATTTCTGGTTTGAAACATCCAAGAGCATTACAAGATTTATATTTTCTGGTTGTGAGTCTAATATAAAGATGGAGCCACCCTAAAAGTCGACTTTCTGAAAGTGGAATAATTATGCCTTCATTGTAATGTGATGATTTAAGAGAGAAAATTAAGATCAAACTTAATTTTCATTTCAGTTTCAAACTGTGGGTGAGAAGGTTACTAGGTAAGGATTTAGCACAGACATTAAAAGTTATAGAAGTGTGTTCTAAAAGAAACAGAAGTCTCCATCGACTGCATTAACAACACCTTTTCGTTTGCTCTAAATACAAGACTTGTTTGTGAAGTCTGTTATCTGATTGGTAACAATGATTCACCAACAGTTCAGAACGTAAAAAGAAGTGGGTTAAATTACTCATGTTAATAAAATTAAGTGATCGTTGTCTGCTTTGCAATTGCTGAATCATTGAATCATGAAATTGTTAAGGCTGGAAAATACCTCTACTTCCTAATACATGGAACAGATATTAAGTTGGTATTATTTGATAAAGCACTAACTTCTGCAGAGTTTATGATGATTTGTACAAGATGCAGACATAGGTTGCAAAGAGTAACAATAGTGATTGGAACTTTTTTGAGTGAGAACCTGCAGTTTTCCTGGTAAATGATATATGCATGCAAGATCATTGAATTTATTATTATTATTTTAATAAATGCCAGAAATTCTCTGGACTTTCTCAACACCAGCTTTTTGAAGCTTCTATTTTATCTTTGAATACAAGTGGTGAACAAAATTTCATTTTCTCTGTTACTTGTAATATATCTTTCTCTTGAATTTGTCACTGGATAATGAGGGACAGTGAAGTTCCTGCTGGTGGGAACTGCCATGCTGAAGGAAGCAAGTCCTGAGAACAGCCCTGGACATTGTGCTGTGATCATCTGCACAGTTCAGCTGGATAATGATCCCTGCAATAGGTTTGGACTGGACCCTGAAATGCTTTCTTAGGCAATTCCCAATCTAAAATGAAGGGAGACAGCATAGTATGGATACCACTTCTAGGAGGTGTCTTTTATTGGAAATGAACTTACTTTTGAGGTTGTGGACAAGAATTGAATCTGATCCTTGGCCACGGAAACAGAGAAAGGTCTCTGGCTGTTGCATTTACTAGGACAGGTAAGAAAGCTTTGGAGAGCACTAGGCAAAAATACATCTGACTGATACAAAAACCGTGTATTGAACCAAACCTTTACGTTGTGCTTCCTGTGTGCTCGTGGAGAAGTGAATTGCCTTGCATATGCCGTGACTTTTTTACCTAAGAGCTGAATTTTTGCCTAGTGGTGTAAGGCTGGAGATTGTATCAATCGGACCTCTTTCACGGAGCACATGGAGGGGGAGTGGAGCGCGTGGAGCACTTGCAGCCGTACTTGCAACACTGGAATCAGCAGTCGACAGCGCAAATGCCCTGGGTAAAAACGAGTTCAGGTTTCCATTGCTGTTCATCTGAACAAAATTTACAGCAGTAGAGGACCTCGTGAAGATACAGTTGGCCTTTAACTAAGAAATTAATACTTTATGAATACTGAAAAACACTTAGAAGAATAGGTATTTCAGGTATTTTATTGCGTGGCAACACTATTTTTCATCTTTTCTGCTTCTGTCAATGCAGATAATATTAATAGAAGATAATATTAGATAATATTAATAGAAGAATAAAGCTTTCTTCTTAAGCTTCACCTCAAGAAGCAACAGAAACTTAAATTCAAAATTTCAGATTTGCAGATTGTTAGTGTGTAATTCTAGCATTTAAATTTTTTAACTGAAGAAAATTGACTTCTGCATCTCATCTGGAGAACCAAGGAACTGAAAGTTTGACAAAGAGATCTTTCTACCAGTTTCTCAGACATTTACGTGGACTATCTGGAAACAGAATTTAGATTCCCTATTTTGTGAAAATGAAAACCTTCTGCCTTTAGGGATAAAGGGATTTTTACTTTTGACTTGAATGAAATTTGTTTCACTATATCGCAATGACCGGCTAAAAGATGTTTTCCTTTTAATTACTCAGTACCAATTCGATTTTTGTGGGTCATTTATAAACCAAGTGAAAAAGAGAGAAAAGTACAGACGTAGGAGTGGGAACAGAGTAGAGCGATGAAGGCAAGTAGAGGGAAAACTAATCCAGAGTGGATAAGACTCGAGTCAATGGTTTTAAAAAAATAGTAATACAAGGGGAAAGTGAAGAATTATGGAAGACTATATAGCAGATTTTGGGGTAAAATAGGCAGGGGATTTAAAAAAGATAAATTTGCATAAAGAATTTTGAGGAAAAGTTGTTTATGGCTATACAAAAGCATGGGGATTTAACAGAAATTTTGATATGCAGAATTTTTTCATAGTTCATGCCATCTAAACACCACTTTTAGCTGTATACCTTAAAGGTATTTCTAGAATTTATGGATGTCTTAATTTCACGCTCATTAATTCATTTTTCCAGGCACAGTTCCAAATAATGAGCTCCAGTTTCTGCAGTTCTCTCTTCTTTTGCATTTGTTTGTTAGGATCTGCTAGCAAAACTGGAGTGACCAAAAAGAAACAAAGCATTTATCTGAACCCTCTAACACCACACTTAGAGAGAAAGGAGAGGTAGCAAATCTGCAGGTTTTACTTCCTTTCAGTAGCTCCTTTGGCTCAGCCCAGATAGAGAAAAATCATCACAATTATATCAAAACAGCACCTGAGGCTCTCCTGAGTGAACTCCTACTAGTGCACTCCTAGTGCTTTCTTGGGGCTAGTTGTAAATTATGGCTTAGCACCCATCACTCCTTTTATGTAATGTAACCAGTACCAAGAGAAGGCAAACGTTTTCTGTGACTTCAATTTTTCGTGGATGATTTCTGAATGCTAAGTGTCAACAAAAAAACCTGCTATTTTTAATTTGTGTGTAGCATAAGTAAACTATTCTGTAAGTTTGGCAAAATATTGCCAACAGTAAAGGGTTGTATTTATACTATCTTTTCCAGTTCAGGCCTTGAAGGAGAGTGTCATGGGCCTACAGTGCAGTATAGGGTATGTGAAAATCCTTCTTGTCCTGCTGGTGTGCCTGCCTTTAGGGACTGGCAGTGCCAAGCTTTCAGTGTCAGATCTTCATATCAGAAGCATGTGCACCAGTGGCAAGCTGTCATTGATGAGGGTAAGTATAAACCATCTCCCTTGTTCTTATAATATGCTTATATGGTTTATAGCATGTTGATATTGTTGTTAATCAAGAAAGATGTAGTTAAAACTAAAGCAAACAAACAGACCTCAGGCTCAGTATTTTTGATAAGTTATTTTAATTTCATAGACAAGATCTAGTGGTACTTTCATATGCTCTAGAATATTTTGTCTTTTATTCCTGTTGAATTTGTCCTTCTTAATAGGTAATAACTACATTTGAATGACAATCCAGTCTGCTTTTTCCTTTTTAATCAGAAGTGTAGTATGAAGTGACTCAGAAATACAGCTTTCTAGAGTAATGCTCCATCATTAAACATGCATATATCAGTTATGTTTTTTACCTACAAAGCCAAAAAGGCAATACAGATGATGTGAGCCTTTGTTTTTAACACCGAGAGTATTTCACGTATCAGTGTTTGATTGGCAGTGATGTGTAGATAATGTATGCTGTAAACTTCAGTGAGATTTCTATAAATCCTAATACCTATTGCATGCAGTATTTGCATGCAGTATTATGTATTCTTTGCTTCCGTGCAACAAACTTGCTTATATACTACATCATTAGGAAAACGCTCAAGTAGGAGTATAGTAAGATAAGACTTATATTATCTGCAACAATAGTGTTGGTGTAAAACATCAGTGATTAGAAAACAAATTCCTTCTTGCTAAAAAAGTGAACAGTAATTTCCACCCCACTGAATTTTCTGTAAATTCTTGTGTTTTAATTTATTTAAATTAAAAGCAAACAAAGGAAAAAGCACAACAAAACCACATCAGTTATGAAAACAGTTGAGTTGATAACTTCACAAAATCATAGCAAGCTGTAATAAAGAAAACCCTAGAATGACACACTCTAAGTGTGTGTTACCAAATTTTAAGGAGCTCATTAATGTAAATTGTTTTTATTCTTGAAACAGTTTATCAAAAAATATTAGAAAGCATCGAAGACTGTTTTGCTATCAACGTATTATAATATACACCTAACTCAAGAAGGTGGTTTTCTTTTCTTCTAAGCCTTTTCTCAAGGTACCAAAGGGAAAACTTTTGATACTATTTTCATTAAGCTTCTATGTTAGCTCATTTCATTGTAAAAAGAACTCTCTCCAACTGTTACATAGGTGCTTATCAAGTCAAGTAGTTTTGGTTTGTTTTACTAAATTTCGTTTTAGCACATGAACACAAGATTTGTATCCAAAAGGATCAAAAGGTTTAAGTCTGGTTTTGAATAATATGATCTCATTCAAATGAAAGAATCTTGTCACTCTCCCGTGCCATGTTAATGAGAACAGATCTAACTTTGTTCTGAGTGATCCTGTTATCTTGAGGTGTCCCTCAGAGGAAACAAAAGTGGACCAGCCAGAGAATGCCAGTATCCCAGTGTATGTTATTCTCAAATCCTTAATTGTTTGCTCTCTTAGCGGACACTAACTGTGCACCATGTCCAAAATAGTTGCTGTGTGCGATCTCCTGTAGTTGAAGTTGTTTGGTGCTGTTTAGTTGCTGTCTCTTTGAGTTCAGTGTCTTTAAAATAATGTTTAGGTCATCGGTTTTGTATTCCTTTAAAAAATGCTGATATCTGCTTAAAGCCCCCAGGGAACTTTGAGGTTACTATTTAAGGAGGATGACTGGAATGCAGAGGGCACAAACTCAGGCAGCTTTTTAGCTGGACATGGCTTGTGTCTGTCTAGCTTCACATGTTGGCAGAAGAGATCACATCTGTTTGTACTGGTCCTCTAGTGGTACCCTGAGGCTCTGTCAATTTTAGTAATTTGAATGTGCCCAGACCACTCTCTGTTGTGTAAGTCAGCTGGCACAAAACTTCTCTGTCTGTACTTTTCTACTCCTTTGCATGCTAAAACTACTTTTTTGAAAACAGTCCTTTGCAGATGGCAATTTCCAGTCTAGACTGAGCTGGTGCTAGTTAGCACATGCAAAAAAATGTGGCATAGACTGTTTTACAGTTCAGCTGTATAGACAGTAGAATTCCAGTGCCCCTGAATGTTTCCTGGAACTGTTTAATTTACTAATAAAAATGCACTCCAGGAATCTAGAAGTCAGTATGAAGTCAGAGTGACATAGATTGTGTCCAAGTGAAATCAGTTTCAGGTTCAGGATTGACTTTTATCCTTTAAAAATCTGCAACAGATTTAGGAAGAAGTTCTGAGTCGGTACATTTGCTAACAAAGATATGAAAAAGTCCTGTTATTTTGTACTCAGTTGACCACTGAGAAGAGACTTAGTTTCTTTTATTCACTGTTACTTTCACAGTGGTGAAACAAACTTCATTGTTTATAAATGTGGCTATTAGGAATACATGGATACATAGGATATTACTACATTTTTATGCTCTTTTATAATTAGAAATTATTTACAGACTATTTTAGAAATTTATTAGGAAATTGCTCAAACTTCGTAAAAAATGTTAGGAATAATGTTTCCAGGGGTTTTGTGGGTTTTTTTCTTTGTTTTTTTAATGTGAACTTTGTAAATTCATATATTTTTCTTCCCAGGGTGTGTCAGTTACTTCATTTTTTCTCCTTGACCTGCACAGTTAGGAAGTCTGGAAAGTGTTAAGTTTCTTTTTTGACCAATATTTATGATCTGCCAAAAATATAGCAGAATGAAAGTATAGATTACAACCAAAATATTCCAACAGCTGTAATGTGTATATTCTTAATTGCAACAATGAGCACGATATGAGTACTGTGTAGGCCAAGTTTATAGCAACAGCATGCTGTAGGAAGAAAAAAACTCAAGTTTTTTAAACAGCTAAGAAATGGATCAAAATCTTTTTTGTTTTCCCTGTGTCTAAGATAACTTCTTATGCTAATGTAGCTGCATGCCACACATAAGAAAGTATCAGTTTTAACAAGAGTGTTGGTGATAATTCTGTATTTCTAAAGTTCCCTTTTTCCAATAATGCGCATTTTTCCATCCACTGCTGCTGCAGAAAAGCCGTGTGCTTTGTTCTGTTCGCCGGCTGGAAAGGATCAACCTGTTCTTCTAACAGAAAAGGTGATGGACGGGACGTCCTGTGGCCAGCATGGGCTAGATGTCTGTGCAGATGGTAGATGCCAGGTATGAATTACTTGTTTTGAACCTGGATATACAGGCACACACCAAGCACACATATATGTTAAGACTTTAAAAGGTTTTTATTTCACATCAGGCCTGCATATATTAATTATATTGCTGTTTTCAAGCTACCCCTGAGATTAATTCATGGAAACTAGTCTAACAGTAATGTGGAGATGCTTGAGTAAACTTAATTTGTTTTAAACTGAATGCTTTTTAGCAAAACACAGATATAATTTATATTTACATATTCAAGACCTGTCTATGGCCTATTCAGAGTAAGTCTTTAGGCTGACATTAATGGCACTTTACCACTGTGGGCATGGAAAAGAACCATCCATACTTTGAGTAGAAAGCAGGAGAGGCACATTGCGTTCTCTTAGTGGGAAGGCCTGTGGGGTGTGTGTCGCACAGTGGGTCTGATGTGCCACAGGTCCCACCAGGAGATCACAATGCAGTTGTGTTTCTCTTGGAGAGCAGCTGGTAGAGTTAGCCAGCCACACAGGAAGAGTGAATGCAGCAATCTAAATAAAGTCACAGGGGAGTTCTCTGTGGGACGGATCTCTGCCATGAGCTAGTGCAACGCTCATTCTCAGCAGGGCTGGGTCATGCTGGCTAGGCATCTTGCAGAGGGGTGAGGTACCTGATACTAAAAGGAACTTTATGAAAAAAGTGACTTGTGTCTCAATAGCTTTTATTTTCTTCTCCCACAGAAATTTGGCTGTGATGGTATATTAGGATCTCTGGCTCGTGAAGATCATTGTGGTATATGCAATGGTAATGGAAAGTCATGCAAAGTTATTAAAGGTGATTTTAACCATACTAGAGGAGCAGGTAATGTCTGTTTGTTTATTTCAAATACTAAAGAAATCATGGCTTTTTGATTACTTGTAGCATTGGGAAATCAAAAAAGCTGTATTTCTTAAAATTATGCAGATCCTCAAAAGAACTTTAGATCTAGGTTTTTAAAGATGATAAGACTTTGAGGGTAAGAATGCATAGGTATTTTGAAATTCATTGCTAAGTTATTTCACATTATTACAGTTGCAAAATGAAGGAAATATCTTACATTAAGATACATTCTGTTTCGTCGGTGAGACTGGTTTTTAAGGGATAGGAGAAATTAGGTTTATATTTTTAGCAAATAGAGTGCTGTAAATTCTTTTAGTGTTTAGATTCATTTAGTGTTCTTCAAAATAAATATCCAAATTATAATTTTTTACATAACGATTCTAAACTAAGCCAGGCAGTGAAAAATCATAAAGCCAAATGCATGAAGAAGTCTAATACCTCTTCAATACTCATTATTTTATACTAATAATAACACATCACAACAAGCCAAAAACAATGATTTTCTAATGCAAAATGAACATGAGCTATCCAAATGCTGCTGTAATCTGTCCTGTGAATGGGAATAACTTACTGGCTCCAGCACAATAATGTTGACAGAGTAGAGAATTGAAATCCTAATAATGTGCATCTTGCACCATGTATACAAGTCTTTTCTTTGAAACAGCATTTGACCAACTATCAGCATTTGTTTGCCATTACACTTTCAGTTTCTTGAGCAGAAAATGTGCAGAATTTAGAGGTAGTAACTAAATCACGTCAAAAATACTGTAATTAGAAGCAGACAGCATATCTTTGAAAAATGAAGGACTTCAGTGGATTTTAGACTGAAGTATACTACTTTAGGCAAGAGGGGAAAGTTAGGCATAGTCTTCAAATGTTTATGTCTGGCCCTGTCAAGCCGAATGTAAGGCAAAGCAAGGATCCCAAACCCCAGATGAGTCTGGTGGACTACAAGATATTAAAAACAGCAAAGAAGGTTCCTGCTAATAAAATCACATTATGTCAGCTCTCTTCAATTGCGAATGTGAATATCCACACAGTTCCAAGTTTTTTTGGGGTGCTGTGTCAATTCTCAGTGTTGTGGTATTGCCATCTTAACACCTGTGTAACTTACTTTCCCTCTCAAGAAGCTGTAAGTAATATTTAGAAAGCGTTATTAACTCTTACAGAAATGAAAGATGCTGCTTTAATTTTCATATTTCAGTATTATTGAAAAAGTATTGTAAATGCTAAGTATTTTGTTGTAGAATATCACATAGCCACACATAATAAAAGATGGGTATATTTTTTCTCTTTGTGAAGTTTACCTGGACAATCTAAAATTTGTGTTTATTTATTAATGACATTCTTGCCTGCACAGTGGTTTCCACCTGCATTGCCTTTTCACTGCATTTTACTTAAAGCAAATTGTTCAACATCCTCTCTTAGTCCCACACTATCAAGAGACAATCTCAATATGAAGCAAATAATTAATTAGTGCAAATAATTAATTTCAAAACCAATTTCAAACCCTATCATAACAGGGTTTGCATATGTGAAATCAAGAAGAAGGAGATGGAGCAAAAATACATCAAACAAACTAAAAACCAAGCAGTGGAAGGATGCTTAGATTTTAGTGCCATACCATTTGTCTTTACATGCTGAATGAAGTTGGAATTATTTTATAGTCATCTGGTGGTCATGATGACACTGAACTACTTAGCCAGAAATAATTTCACCTGCTCCAGGCCCAATCTCCAAGCCTCACTACTTCTTGCTGTGTTCTACTGTGCCATACACTCTTAATATGTAGCATTGTATATATATTACATATACTGCACAGTTCCATAGCTTTTCTTCAATTTTGCAAGAATCTTCAATATATTGCTATGTAAATTATAACTTGTTTCATTAAAAAAGCAAAATAGGGGAGAAGAAATGAGAAAACATACAAGATGTACTTTTCTATGCTTTTCTGTTTTTCTGTTTAACTTGGGCCATCTGCTGTCATGTTTAGGTTATGTGGAAGCTTTGGTGATACCTGCAGGAGCGAGGAGAATCAAAGTTGTGGAAGAAAAACCAGCTCACAGTTATTTAGGTAAATATTACATATGTTTTAGTGTTAAGGTCCTGTTTTGCTCAACACTGAAAAGTGCAAGCTAAACATGCTTTTGTCATTGAACAAAGCTCTGAGTAGAAAAACAGATCTGTGAAGAACTTGTCTAAGAAACTGAACAAATATTACAGAACCATTTTTATATAGGTCTTCTTTTGTACTTTTGTATCATCTTTTTTAGAGAATATTTCAAACACTGTATTTATATTATGTAAAAAATGTCTGTGTATACTTGCACATTTTCAATTTTTCATATGAAAAGCACATTAAAACTACTGAAAAGAATTTTGTACTCAAACATAAAATAATTTGTACTCAGACAAGAAGACACATACTGGGCATCATATAGTAGTTCACTAACAAAGTCAAACAGAAGTTCTAAAATTAGACTGAAAAAGCAGAAAAGTATTTCTTTGCACTATTTTGAATTGTCTGAATCTTCTAATAGACAAACTTAATCACAGTGATTCTTTTCTTTTAGTTTTTCCATTTAAACGAAATTGTCTTTCATTGATTAAGAAAAAGGTGTTTATCCTTTAATGAGGTCTAAACAAGTTGTGTAGGAGAGTACACTTTGTTATCATTATTGTTACAGGGTCTAAGCGAATATATGAAATATCATAATTATTATTGTTTTGTGCAGTGCTTACATTTAAATTGAGAGAGACATAATATGAGAAATAGGACAATGATATGAAAAATTCCCTGGTTTTGTTACTTCAGTTATGTTCATAAGTACTATTTACATTTTAAGAAGTGTTTGAGTATTCTTGGTACTTCAGTTGAGAGAGTGTTGAAGATGGTGAATCTTAATTATGACAGTTTAGGTTATCAGTGGGTGACTGCTGGTTTGCCTTGAGGCCTGCACCTTCCCGGGAGTTTTAAAGATCTGGAGTATTTAATTGCTCCCCAGTGAACCACAGACATGGATATGTAAGAGTGTTAAAACAATAACTGAAGTTTGTCTTCCTACTGCCATATGTGGAGAACAGAAATACTATTATTTTGTATTTTTTGAATAATGCAAAAGCAAACAAACATATAAATAAATAGATGCTGGAATTATGTTTAGGGAAATTTATTTCTCCATCAGCAAACTGATTTAACCCTTACCCCACAAAAGGCAAAAAGAATGAAATGGTTTTATGCCCATGAAATAATGTCAGTCATGATGCTCCTTTGTGAAAGTTGCCAGTTAGCTCCTAGTTGCTTGTCACTTTTTTTTTTTTTCATTAATTTTAGTAGTCTATGTCTGGATGAGGATCAGCCAGTATTTCTGTGCAATATCTTCTGTTGAGCCCTACACTTTTTTTTTTCTGTAAGACTTTGTGGGGACCCAGTAACAGGTCCGTTGCCATATCTTGAATTAAAACCTGTGCTGTTGCACCATTTTTTTTCCTAGCCCAAGGTATTTAAGCTTTCTTCATTTATAGGTTATTTTGAAAGCATCAGAATCTGAATTGCAAAGGAATAGTTTTTGAATAGGCACAGCATAATGAAAGTTTTGGGGTGAAAGATTAAGTCTTTAATCTTAGAAACAAGATTCTTCACAATACTGTGGTTAAAAATGTGAAAGGTAAAACAGATTAAATTCTTTCATGTTTCTGATTGGTTTTCTATCTTATAGTTCTTTATGCTAATTTTATGTGGCACCATACTTGGTTCTGTACTTGAAATTAGTCAATACAGGCCAACACTATTTCTGTTTTACTGATTGTCATAAAACACATTTTATTATAAGGTTTGAAGATAATACAACTCACTATATAACTAATAATTGTGTAATTGGAGATAAAGTGTAAACACAGTGTATTCCAACATACACTAGTAGCTGTTGCTTAGAAGGCAATTTCAACTGAAGGAAGATTTGATCAGTGTTGTGCAGCACAGATCAAATACAGAAGGAGTCAAAATACAATGCCCTTCTACTTGATAGTCAGGAAACAGAATCATTGTGATCTGGAAACTGCAGTGATTTTGCTATATTGATTAGTAGAACTACAGCCCACACTAGCAGCATCACTGGATAACTGTGCTGTTGAAGCAAGTATTCAGAGCAGATGTCTTCTTTGTGTGGAGTATTTCAACATACACCACAGAAACAGGAGCTCTGGCATCGCAGAGGAAAAGACAAGGTAAAACTTGCAGCTGTGTTTACTGAACCAATTGACCCTGTGACAGCTGTCCTGTCTCTTCTCACCTGGGGAGAAGCAGGAGCAGTGATACAGCCAAACTAGGTATTCCTCCCTGCTGAAATTACACTGGAAATAGCACAAGAGTTTGTGATGTTTCTTTTATCAGTACAGTATTCAGGAGTGGGAATTATATGTAGAAGTATAGTGGGTGGGGAGTGTTTATTTAAATAAAGAACATTTCCTAAGGCATAAACTTACTAATTTTTGAACTAAAAATGATTATTTTTAGATATAATTTTGTTATTTAATTTTGAAGACTGAACTAGCAGTGGTAACACTGTTTGTAACCATTTTTGAGACTTGGTTCACTATCAGATACTTAAAAAAATACTATAAGAACAGATATAAAAGGTTGTTTCAAGCATTATCTATGGTATAATGTAATACATTTTCTGTTGCTAAATTTTCATTTATATTTGGCAAGTGTTACAAGTTTTCAAAAAACATTCTTAATATAGAATATAAAATGGAAAATTAAAATACTTCTGTCTTAGAAGCCCTAGGCTTTGAAATTAAAGACCTTGTTCATGAGACACTTGAATCAGCATGACAGGCCCAGGCTTTGTAATGAATTAATGTGATGGGTTAGTAGAATATAACTATAGAAATTACTACAGTCCTAACCCTGAAATTCTTTTGTGCCGATCAGAAATGAGAGAAACTGTTCATTTTCAGCTGAACAAAAAAAGTGGATTAGCTGGGTCATTATTCTCAGATATGTGATCAGGCTACCTCAGGGGTATGGACCCTTCAGATCTGCAGAGTAATGCAGCATGACGTTGTAATTGCTAATGCTCTTATAGGCATCCAGCCTATAGGTGTGTTGTGTTCCATGTGGTATCTTTTATGAAATGCTTCCTAGTTAAAAAAACAACATGTTGGGCCACATTTTGAGACAGGAGCATGTGGGAAAGCAGATGGTGTCTGAAAATCCCTAATTTCTGACAATGTTAATAGTTTAAAAATACCTAGAATCACATCTGTGCAATCTTTGCAGAGAGTGTAATTTCAGATTTCAAGGGAAGCCAGAGAACCTGGTCCCATCTTCCCCCTCCACCACCCCAGAGCAAAGCAGAGACCAGAGTCTGATGAGACTAAACATGTTTTCCTTTCATATAAAGAGGACCATAGGAAATGGTTGAGAGCCTATGGGTAAAAGTTACAGGCCAGGCCAACAAAGGAGATTCTTTGTTGAAGGATTACAACAGGCTGCCTAACCAAGCAGAGTCTGTTGATGAAGTGCTCTTACTTCAGCTACAGGAATCATCATGCTTGCAGTCTCTGATCTGGCTTGGGAATTCCAGTAACATGGTATCTGAAAAAACAGCACACCAAACTGTAAACAGTCCAGGAGACTCTTGGAGTGTATTGAGGATAATTTCTTAATCAAAATTATAGACCAGAGTAATAGTGTTCCTGGACCTTGTTGGTTGCTTCCCAACACAGGTGAAGTATTTAGAGAGTTGGTGGCAGCCTAGACTGCAGTGATCATGCTCTGCTGGAACTCCTGGTTTTTAGGGATATGGGCCAGGTGAAGACTAAAGCCAGGACCTTATAAGAGCGAACTTTCTGTTGTCTAAGGAATTGATAGATGGGTATACAGGAGTATACCCATAGCCCTTGGGTGTACAGGGGCAATACAGAGCTGGCAGCTCTTTAAAGATTTAGGATAATAGTTTTTAATCACAATTAAGGATAATAATTTTTCCTAGATTACAGAAGCTCTTGATTATTTCAACATATAGGAAATCAGGCAAGGAAGGCAGGAGAATAGCATGGGCGAGTGAGGACCTCGTGGTAGAACTAAAGTGTAAGAAGGGAATGCACAGGCAGTGGAACCAGGGACGCACATCCTGGGAAGCATATAGGGATGCTGCTCCATATGTGGGAATATGTTTTGGAAAACCAGGGCAGAGGAAATCAGCACTAGGCAATTCATTTTGGCAAGGAATGGGGAGATTAATAAGGGTTTCTACAGGTTTTTAGTGAGAAAAGGAATAGTAAAGAAAATATACACAGCCACGACACACAGGGAAAAATAAGACAGGAAAAACTAATGACGATGGGCATGGAGAAGTCTGCAGTACTTCACACTTTTTTGCCTCAGCTACAGTGGTAAGCACTTCTTCCACATCTTTCAAGTCCCTCAACATCAGGGCAGTGAATGGTGGAATGAAGTTCCTCCCATTATAGATCAGGTTTAAGACCACCCAAGGAGCCTGAACATACAGAAATATATGGGACCTAATGAGGTGCATCCCGTGGTTCTGAGGGAACTTGCTAATGTAGTTATCAAGCCACTCTCAAGTATATTTGGAAAATCATGGCAGCCCAGTGAAGTCCCCGGTGGCGGAAGAAAAGGGACTATTGCACCATTTTTGAAGGGGATAGGATAATAAAGAGGACGCTGGCAACTAGCAATCAGTCAGCCTTAGCCCTGCTGTTTTCAAAAATTAATTAAATCTAAAGTCTTAATGTTCTTAAGATGGATTGAAGGGACACCTGATAACCTGAATGGAAGTGAAGCAATTACTTCCTTGATAAAAAATATCAGTGAATGTACGTATATTTAGAATTGAATTTCAGATACCTTTCACATTTTCAATAGAAAAGTCAGGGTCAGTCAAAATGGCATTACTTTGATACTCTTCTGGAAATAGGACTATATTTTGGACAAAGCAGAAAACAAAATTCACAAAGTTAATACAGTAGAGTGGTTTGTCCATATTAAAAAAAAATTATTAATAGGTAATGATCTACCAAGTGGAGGACCAGAACCAGGGCGTTGTTGCTCCCCTCTGAGAAATGGGAGATGCAAGAACTGAATTTTGATTTGTTGTATCTTTCTGGCTGTGTAGCCTCTCACACCTCATTAAAATTAGAAGGTTGTATAGTCCTGGCACAGTAATTAAAAAATACGTTGTGCTCATCACCATCACTTAAATGCCGTTGTTATGACAGCTGTTTTATGCTCTACAGAGATACAGCTGTAATTAGTCCCCTTGGCTTAGCCCTGACATTGTGGTTGTGGTTACAGTTGCGGTGGGCTTTCCCAGTCCAAGTTTTCTTCCCTTGTCTTTTCAGTAGTAGGTGTATTGCTTGAATTACCTGAGAGGGTATTTTGTGTTCTGAATGTTCTTCCTCTTTTGGGTTACTTTGTACAGAGCAACCTCCTCTGTCAAAAGTTAAGAAGAATGGGAGTATGTGTGCAGTATGGAATAAAACTCAGTGAACTTGCTTACAAAATGGGTGTGACAGAGTCAAGACAGAAGCTGCACTGCCTGAGTCCAAGTCCAAATTTAAGGCTTGAGGACACATTTTCTGACTTTGTCTAAGACCAGTGACTCATATGAGGAATCTGAAAGCAGAAAATGCAAGATCTGGCATATTTCTGTATTCTGAGCTGGGATTCCAGTTTCCTGCACATGTCTGCATGCTATAGCACACGCATTCATTTTAAAGACCAGACAGAATGATTTCTGCTGCTCTCTGGGGAGAGGATGCTGCTCCATCTGAGCAGCATGACCCGGCTGGACCTTGGCACACTCCAGTATATTTTTTTAATTTCTCCACTGAGAAGAAGATTAGCCCCAACAGTTTGAACACTAAATAGAACTTAATTACCTGTAACAATCGAATGCTTAAACGTAAAATACCGGGTTTTAAATCTTGTAGAATCACTGGTTCTTTTTAGTACAAGACAGTTATACAGTGTTAATGGATTTTATAGTCTTTAACATCTATTACACACTGCTGCAGTTGTACACAGTGGTGTCTTATTCAATTGGATTCCTGCCAGTCCATAGGCCTGTTGCCATTGTTTCCCATAGAAACAAAACATAACAGTTTAAATATGAATAGGAGAGGACATGATTACAGGAGTGACTCACATTAACTTACAACTTTAAAAAGGGAAATTTTGGAACGTGTGGAGGTTCTCTTACAACAGTCTGATGCCAAACATGCAATTTCAATGAAGTCAAACGTGTAAAACTTCTTGTACAGAAGGTGTCTTCAAGTCTACTTCACATGATTATTCAGAACTGACTGGAACAAAATAAAATAAAATAAAGTAAAACAAAATAAAATTACGAATAATTCACTGAAGAATCTATTCCATTTACTGAAGAAAACTGGTGTAAAATCCTTTTTTCTCAGTGTGTGGAATGTATCTTACCTGGCTTGATCATCAGCATGAGAAATGATTCAGCCAAAAAGAACAAGTTTTACCTATTTGTTAGAAGCATGCAATTACATGGTGAAAGTGTATAATGTCTTATCAAATTCTAAGGTACAGAAAAGGCAAGTGTAGTTATTAGAGAGGAAAGAATTTTGAAATAGATTTTTTTTTTTAACATTTTAGCCTCGTTCCACAAATCTTGAAGAGTCTCTTGTGAAAATTGTGTTTCCCATGCTTTTATGGATTATAGAAATGGCCGCCCTGGGAAGAGAGAATAGTTCCCTTTGCCTTAAAGTAATTCAGTGTTCAGATTATGAGTTATGCTAGAGCCTGTCAGTCTTCTCAGGCGTTAAAATGCTGATATTAACGTCATGTAATGTTAAATACACATGATTTTGCCAGCCATTCCCTCCAGAAGGTGTTTCTGAAGCACATACCAGCTGAAGTTTATATACTGTAGGATGCATAAATATCTTTTCAATCAGAGTTATGTGAATTTCACCTACTTTTTAAATTATCCAAACAGGAAGTGAGAGAAGAAGAAAATCACTACTGAACAGGCACCTTTTATATTGGTCTTTTTTCATGTATTTTGCAGCTCTTAGGGATGCTGGAAAACAGTCAATCAATAGTGATTGGAAGATAGAGCATTCTGGAACATTCAATATTGCTGGGACCACAGTCCATTACGTTCGGAGAGGTCTCTGGGAGAAAATATCAGCCAAAGGTCCCACAACATCACCTTTACATTTACTGGTATGACAATTCAGTTTTTTTACTTGATTCCTATGCTATAGCATAGTAAGTAATATTTTTTCCAGACTCCTCAAGGAATGAGATCTATGTAAGATGTCCCTGCTTTTGTGTTTACGTATATATCTACAAAAGTGGAAAGGAGGGCGTGAGGAGAGAGAGGTCTGTCAGCCTGCTTGTAAAAAAATGCATTTAAATCCAAGAGCAATCTTTATGTTGTTGGGGCAGGATTGATGGTCTCAGCATTCCTAAAAATGTCATAAAAAGCTGATGTGCCAGGTAAGGAGATTCAAATTAATTTCAGGTGGTTTTAATCCTGGATGACTATAGCACAGCATCACCATTTCAGAATTGCAATCATCAAGTTCTCCATGAAAAAGTCGAGTTTTGATGCATTTCAGTGTAGGAGAGGAAAATACTTTTCTATGTATAGCCACAATAAAGAAAGAGGGAGAGATGATGGGGAAGTACTTCACAAATAAAATCCTTTAAATTAAAGGAATTTTCTTAATAAAGCAAAGTAATTTTTTCCTGTTGGCTTGATTTGGATACTGTAATTAATTTCTTCTAGCAAATCCATTAGGAGGGCTGAAAGGCAATAGAGCAACAGAGCACCAAGTAATTCTGTTGTGCTTTTCAAGATTATCTGCTTGCAGCCTGGAGTTTGTCTTCTGTAGTGTCTGCCTATGTTGGAAGGTTTTCCTTCTTTGTATCTTGCAGGTGCTGCTCTTCCACGACCAGAGCTATGGCTTACACTATGAATACACAATCCCACTGGATCCTCTCCCTGAAAATCAGAGCTCTAAAGTACCAGAGCCCCTTTTCATGTGGACGCATTCTACCTGGGAAGACTGTGATGCTGTATGTGGAGGAGGTAAAATAAGAGAAAAATGTACAAACACACACACACACACACATATCAAATATAAATATGTGTATACAACATGCATGCATATACACAGTGCAAATGTGTGTATGCAATGTGCACCTACATGTCTAAGTGCTGTGTGTTTATATATAATTACGATTCTGATAGTCAGTGTTGTATATTTAATACTAATATCCTCATTGTGGTTTGTATGTTTCGATACAGTGTAGAGATATGTCAGTTTTATACTTTCTTATTGCATTAAAAATACTGTGATAGCTCTAGGAAAAGACTCAAACTAAATATAAAACGTAGCAAAACATGGTAATGAAGGAACAAAATCTATACTAACAAGCAAATTCAGGACACAGTTTCCAAGAAGAAATACAAATGCAAGAGCTAGAACAAGAATAGAAAGTGCATTCCACTCTGTGTTTGGAACTACTGAAGATAAATGATCTGTAAGAGACATTTCAAACCACAGAAAAGCTGAATCCCAGTCTCAGATCAAATAAGTGCAGTTAGTAACATGAGTTGAGGATGATCCAGAAACATATGGAACAAATATTACAACAGCAGATATTAGTATGCTGATGTGATATTTTTCTTATGTTTATTAAACATAAAAAATGGGATTTTGGAAGAACAAAATATGATTCTGAAAACAAATATTGGAATATGAACAGTATTGATGTAACAAAAGTCTTTCAAACTATTTTCTGTAAGATGTTATTTAAAATGATAATTACACTTTAGAAACACTTCAGAGAGGGCTTTTTTTAATAAATGCAGTGTGCCGTGATCTGTGTAGTTAGTCAGCCTGTGAACACTATATTGATTTTTGATAGCTGTCTTTCATGCTGACAACCTTGACAGTCATGGTTGCTCCAATCAACATTTCTGAAAACTGCCGTGCACCTTGTGATTGAATAGGAAAGCCTGGAAATGCTTTTCTTTCTCATAACATCAGCATAAAGAACACAGTGTTCTTGCTCCTCTGACTGTGTGAACAATCCTGGTGTCACGAAAGATTGCTGTAGTTTCCATAAACATGCTTTTTGTGGTTTGGTAAGAAAGCTTCTTCCCTAGAAGGTATTTTGTTCATAGTGCTAGTAGCATCCTCTGATTCTTAATAGTGCATCTCAGTTTACTTGTGAATTCACACTTTTTGCAGTTTCCTGATGTATTTTTAGAATAATTTTAATGCTACTAGAATCTGTCATTATTGCCCGTTATTTCTAAATATTTCTATCATCTGCAGAAATCTTAAAATGCAGTATGTCAGTAATTTATTCTACATTAATGCTTAAATAAATATTTAAATGTTTAACTCTAATGTTTATATTTTTTTTTCTGTTGTAACTGGGCTTCATTTTTTGTTATTGTCTAAAATAGCTGAGTTATTACAAAGTTCCCTAGAAAGTAAATATTCTGAAATACTACTGAAAGATTTTTCTTACTTTAGACGAAACTATTTTCACTTTTCTTTTACTTTCTGGCTTACCTATCAAGCAATAATGAAATTAAAATACTGCAGCTTTTACCCTGTCTAACTATGTGTGATTAAAATTTAACACCAGTATTTTGATTAATCTGAATAAATAATATAACAATTACCAATAGTTTTGCTTAAATGCTCAAAGCATGTGTCACGATAAAACTATTGATGAAGCAGTGTGGTTTTGTGTATGTTTATATATGTAACTGGTCTGTGACCTCCTGTGTTGCAGAAAAGCTTTCTTTGCGTGTGAGAGAATACGAATACATAGATGTATATATAAGTGCAGAAAGAATTGTCAAACATTTCAAACGCTGTGATATGACAGATTAGTTGCATGTGCTCTCACGTACACAAGCACTGTGTAAAATGTCAGTGGTGGTCACGCACATAATATGCATTTATAACTTAACTGCTCCATCCACAGGCTCATTTTTGACCTCTGGTGAGTGTTCATGCTTAAGCCTGCCCTGCTCATGCACACAGCCCCTTTGCCAGTAAACTTTCAGACAGAGTAAAAGTAACAAATGTTTATGAGCCTGTTTTCTTCTAAATGAAATCCTGAATTCAAGGATTGCTAGTTTTCTAAAATTTAGGCTCCAATCTAATTGCAAGTTACTGCTTGTGGTCGGTAATACACTAAATTCTAATTTCTAATGCTTCCATGTTCAAGAGACACCAGGCTCCAGGCCACCCATCAGGTCAAGTATTAAGTATAGAGCATGCACTGGATCTCTGGCAACAGTACCCAGCTTCCTAAATGGTTTTCTGACCCTGCAGATCAGGTCATCTGCCCTCTTTAGTTCATGGGAAATAGTGCAGGCTCCCTGCTGAAGGATGCATGTGCTGATTCCCTTTTCCTGAGTGCCAGCCACAATTTGTCATTTCTTTCCTCATTTTATGTACTAATTAATAACCTCTCGTCTCTTAATACTTCTCTTTGTCATTTTCTGCAAGCATTGCTAAGTGATGGGATTTCAGTGGTTGAGAAAGAAAATTATTCCAGTAAGAGTAAGGGTTTGGCCTATAACTAGTTGCAGGAGTAAAGCAGAAAAACTCGTGATGGTGGTGTGCAAAGACTAGGTTAGAAACTCACAATGTTCCCTACAAACTGTAGGATTTCTTTTAGGCTCCCTGCTAGCTTTGAATTTCTTGAACTGGTTTGGCAGTTCTTTTAGCCAAACTGTATATGAAATAGCTATATCTGTGTCCTTAACAATTAGCATATTCTTGGTTTCCTCACAAACCTGCTTCTTTTTTTTTTACTAGGTGAAAGAAAGACAACAGTCTCTTGCACAAAGATTATGAACAAGAATATCAGTCTTGTGGACAACAAGAAGTGCAAATATTTAACAAAACCTGAACCACAAATCCGCAAGTGCAACGAACAGCCCTGCCAGACAAGGTAATAGTGACTTGGTTAAATGAAACTATAATATCTAGATGTAAAAACCTTGCAGTGGACTGCTTGTGGCAGTGAATGGGCAGTAAATACATTCATTCAAAACGTTATACTGCAAAATGTAAGGAAAACAGAAACGCTGGAAATTGTTTCTCCTGTGTTTTAAAGAAAGAGAGTCCTTACGCACCATGCCTAAATCAATTTTTATTCAATAAAGCAGTTAATTCCTTTCCTCAGGAAGTATTCTCACAGACTGATCTGTGATACAAAACTGAAATTTAAATGCTGTCTATTTAAAGACAAGTATGGAATTTAGTCCCATAGTCCAAATTAATGATATGTTTTAGTGTTTTTTTTTTCTTTTTTGAACAAGGATTCACGTCTTTAAAGTTCTTGATAAACTCTGGGTACCCTAAATAGCAAATAAATAAATAAATAAACCCCTGTTAATCACTCTTTCAACATTTATGCAACTTGAAGTATAACGAGCCTGTCCCTTGCTCCTCTCTTTCCTCTCACCCCATGAGGAAAGTCCTTGTATGTGGATCAGTAAGTAGGCTGAACTAGACTCTGATGGTTGAACATTGCAAGAGGCAGCAGGCAGCTCCACGTGCAGCCCGTGCCAAGCAGAGCCCACCCACCACCCACTGGTGTTCCTGCAGCTGCACTGGCAGCCTGCTCCTTGCACTGCCTGACCAGGTCAGCACAGCGGCCCATTTCAGACTTGTACCGCTTGGCAGCTAAGAATTATGTCTTGAGGAGGTCCTCAAGAATTACATGTACTTGTTTAAAGCAAATTAGAGCAAGTCCACACCTTTCAAGGGAGGAGAGAGCAGCTAGCAAGAGCTGGCTAGCATCCCCAGGAGTAAGCACTGGGATCAGTCTGCTGCAGTCATCTGGAGGACAGGTAGATGGCATTTTTAAAAAAAATAATGCAAAATAAATTGAATGCAAATACTGTTGGAGAAAGTATGTAAAGTGAACTAGAAGACATTTCCCTCTTGGAAAGGATGAAGTACTGAAATTGATAAAATGTGAAGTATGATACATTTTAATTAAGACAAAACCACTGACATTTGGTCTTCCCCAAACTAGGGCATTGCCCTTTGGAGGGATTATTTATACTTCATTATATGCACATTTGAGAAGACCTTTATTTTATTTTATTGACATCACTGTTCACTTAATGGATAAAAGTGGAATAATCTGATCTTTTTCTGAGGCATTGTCTACCATAAATTTTCAACAGTCTGTTTTTTCCAACTTATTAAGTGAAAATTTTAAAATTTTGCTATTTAGTACTCAGAGATGCTGTGCTGAGAAATGTAGAAAGATTTAATGATCCAATTTTTGAAACACTGTAAGTGATCATTACAAAATATTATTAGCTTTCAACATAAATGTTACTAAAGGATACACTTGCATAAGTACATTGCTATTGGCATATGAAGAAATATCTTAAAGTCTGTTTCATTACCTTGACAGGTCATGATTTGTAAATTATATATCTGGACAGATAACAAAAAACCCCTTAGTTGAATATTTTATTTTCTCGGTACAAATTCACGACAGAAGGTTGAAACAAATGTATTAAATCACAGTGTCCTAAAAACTCTCCTTGCAAACTAAGTCTCCTTGAAAGCTCTTGTGTACTGCATCAAGGGCAGAACTGTTTGATTTTTTTAAGGGCACATGGCCATAATCTGGATCTACAGAACATCTGGGGAAAATTATGTTCTAGAACGATTGCTCTCCAGGTATGTGGGCTCTGCCAAACTGCATCAGCCTTCCTTGCTGTTGTGATTTAAACCATGCACCCTGTTAGGCCTTACTCTGAAGAACATGAAGAATTGTGGGCTTTTGTGCTTTTTCCAGGGCTATGAGTCTTTCACACTTGAGTGATTCTTCCTTGCAACAGAGTATTTTCCAGGAATGCTGGACTTTACATGCTTGGCACACACTTGACATAGATAGACATTCAGAGAACACCAGGCAGGCTGATCAGGGATCTGTCATCTTTAAAATGTATGTATATTTTGGAAATTTTAAAATTTGGATTATAATTAGAGGAAAGTACTTTGAAAACATAGGGTAGTGGACTGGAGAAGGAATTTATATGTACATTAATACCATATGAAATGTAATATATGTTACATTCATAAATACTCCATTAGCAAAATGACAGTAAAAGGAAGCTGAAAATATGCAAGTGTGTCTCAGGTGTATACAATGGTGCGCAGGAGAATAAGATGTGATGGTATTTTTCCCTTCCTGATTTCATATTACTACATTGCCTGTTTCTTTGCAGATGGATGATGACAGAATGGACACCATGTTCAAGGACATGTGGAAAAGGAACCCAGAACAGACAAGTAGCCTGCACACAGCAGCTCCGGAATGGGACCCTGATCAGAGCTAGGGAGAGGGATTGTCTGGGGCCAAAGCCTGCTTCTGCACAGCGCTGCGAAGGCCAGGACTGCATGACGGTGTGGGAGGCAGGAGTCTGGTCTGAGGTGCTGCATTTATTTATACAAATACTCCATAGTCCTTATTTGTGCCTTAGTATTTTTTGGAAATAAGGTTTTCTTTGGCATCAAGTGGCACAGCTCAGCCTAATGATTCTCATGGTCCTCATGCAATGTTTTGGCAAAGGGTTCAGGGGCTAGGAAAACCAGCTGTGTAGAACAACTGCATTTTACCTAGTTAATGTCATGCAAAATTCTCTTCTGGCCAGTCCTTAAGCACGTATAATCAAGTATGTCTTGTCTGTAGTAGTGGGTAACTAGGGGCAAATAGAATTAAGGCACCCCTTACCAGCTACAGGACCTTGGGTTCAGAGCGGGAACATCTGGGATGTACTTTTGTAACAAGGGATGTTGATCAGCAGATGGGTGATGCCATCCTCTTTCAGAGAGGCTTTGAGGGGAGCCACTGGCAAAAAAAAGACATCTTCTTCCCTTCCTCTTTCTTCTCTGCTCTTTTTCCAAAGCAACAGCAATAGGCAAATGGGCTTGTAAATAACACGATTTCACATACGTTGCATCCTGCAGGATTGCTGGAAAATGTAATTATTGTTCAAAGAGCTTTATTAATTTATGATGATAGTTTAAATGTGCTTGTCCATTTGGCTTTCTTCATCTTTGATTTCTTCTAAAATTAACTGACGGTGGAGGAAGAAAAGTACTGTTCTCACTGCCATCTGGACAAGATGAAAGGGTTTTTTGGAACTTCTCCCTTCATTGAAAGAGTAAAGGCAATTCTGATTGCCTCCCATACTCAAAGCTGTGCTATGGATCCCTCCCTGTGATCAAAACACAAGTAGCAGCTTCTGAATGTGGGTGCAGTCCCTTTTTTGAGTTGCTCTACTCAGCAGAACTCCTTGATCCCCAAGCAAGAAAGAGCTAACAAATTGGGAATGTTTTCAGAGATGAAAAGCAGATGCTAAGGTAGAGATAGGAGATATAAATGCCAGCAGTTTCTGTGGTACACAGTTTTGTGATGCGAGAGCTGGTTGTGAGAAGAAAGGCACCCATTTACGAAGGTGAGAAAAATAAATACATGGATTGTTTAGTCAGTTGTTTTACTTTGGAGATGAGAAATGAGAGAGCCTGTTTTTGTTGGAAGCAATAAATATATTTTGAAGAGCGAGGTATTTCCCGTGGTCATTCCTACTATCACCATTATGTAGGAAGCTAGCCATACTGCTTACTGCGGTTGTAATCAGCTTGGCAGAGGAGAGTTTTGACTGCAAGCAGTGGGATGATCAAAAGCAGTGATAATGTTTTGAGAAGGAAATGGCATCATTTTTGGCTGTGTAAGTGGCAATGGTGGGAAAAAACCCCATAGATTAGGACCTTCTGAGCAACTTGAAAAGAGCTTTCACTTGCTGTCTATATAGTGACTTTGAATTTTCAAGTCTAATCTGGATTCTTGCATGGTTTTGGAATATTTACTTTTCCATTCTACATTTTTTTCCTCCTCCCAAAAAAGGCTGTTGTACACTTACAGAGCTTTTCTGAAGTTACTTCATATCTTATTCCTATGAACATTATTTTGATTTTCTTTCACTGTATTTCCTTTCATTTGAAGAAGAAAGATTGCCTAATATTTTTAGTATAACATTTTGCATTCATTTAATCATAACTTATCAGATATTTTCTTATTCAAAAGCGTATTTTTTCCTTAAGCAAGTAAGTTTTTATCTAATTTTAGCTAAAAATGAATCAATTATCATTCTGTCCTGTAAGGAATTTTTGTTCAGTTTTTATTTTTAAATAAATCTAGTCTTGATGCTATTGAAGGTTGGAAGTTAGGAGATCACTGCAGCTGTGAAATATTTATGCTGGCCTGGCAGAAGTCATATGGAAGAGGATGAAATGGGGTAAGTGAATTTTGTAGAAATCTGAGAAACAATTTTTTTCCAACAGTGCTCTGTGAAGTGTGGTAAGGGAGTAAGGCATCGGACTGTGAGGTGCACCAATCCACGCAAGAAATGTGTTTTGTCCACAAGACCTAAAGAGGCAGAGGACTGTGAGGACTATTCCAAATGCTATGTCTGGAGAATGGGAGACTGGTCTAAGGTGAGTAATACTAGTGCCTCCCAGCATCATACATTTGCAAGCTGAGTTTTTAATAAGAATTAGTCTTATCAAAAGTGTACAGATATCCCAGCTGAGGGAACAATAAGGCTATAAACAAAAAAAAGCAACCCTACACTGGTAGTCGCAGTGAGCCTACAGTATAAATAAAAATCAGGAATATGAAGTGAGATAAATCTTCAAAATAATGCAAATCTGTATAAACGTACTATGTCAGTAGGCAGGCAAGCAACTTCAGAAACTGCAGCCAGCTCCAACCTTACAGTTTATATATTTCGTTAATTCGTGTTTGCACATTTTAATTGTGTTTCCAATAAAGTACACCCTCCAGCCTTATACAGTAGCACCTTTAGCCTATTAAATTTCCACATAAACCATTTAGCATCTGGGAAGTATCTATTACTGTTATTCTTTTATTATTTTTCTATTATTATGGACACTCAACATAACTGTCATTACATTATTTCCTTGGCATATGGCTTTTGAGATGTGGATAAGCATAGGCCAAACAATAACAAACAATATTGGTTAGATCTGTGATTGACCTTGAATATCTGATACGGTTTTGGAATACCCAAAACATGCTGAAATTCTGAAATTGAACCGTGTCAAGGTTTCCTCTTGCTGTATCACAGACCACACTTTAGCAGAAGGATTGTAATATTTTTTTTTATTTCCTTTGTTTCTCTTCATAACTTTGCACACAACACTTGTACTTTCAGCACCTAACATTATTGAAGCATTTTTTTAACTTGCACGTATGGAGAAGTATTTAATGTATTTTTAGTTGTCTTTCATGTGATGTAGGAGCTGGAAACAAGGACTAAAGCCAGCAGTGTATGGCTAGCCAGCCTTCCAAGAATTAGCTGCAAGTACTCTGCGAGTAACTAGCTACTTCAAAAGCACATAGTATAACCATTAATTTTTTAAACAACAGAAGCAACTAACTTTCAGTAGCAGTATTACTTTTACAAGAAGATATGTTTGGCAATAACATTCAGTATTTCCATTTCTCTACTACATAGCTACAGTTAAAACCTCCCTCATTTAGCACTAGCACCAGTAGGAAGTAAACCATGGAGAAATGACCATCTGCTTTCTTAATTGAGGCAGTCATTCAAATTGGGGTTGCTGAGGCTATGTGGGTATGCTGAGACAGTTACACTGTGTTCCCAGTGCCCTCTGGAGTGAAGAACTTCATCCTTTCAATACTTTTCACATACAGCCATGTCATAGATGAGTGTACAAAAACTTACATCTTCCTGTTTAAAATTTACTGACAATTTTGTATTTTTTGCTCTCCTCCTAGAGTCAAAGCTGTAACACTCTCACCTAAAGTGTACTTTGAACTTCAAAATTAGGACATGAGGAATTAAGGAATTGGCAAAATCTTTTGAAAAGTTAACATACAGTCTGACTGTGACTTGTGCAGCAGAGATTTTCCAATATTTTTATTAAAAAATAGATACCCTGATCTCTCTACAGAGACACAAGTTCAATTTAAAATATATTTGGATGTCCATTTCTTTTCTCTGTTGCTCTTTTTTCCATTGAAGGAGTACATAGCAACATGAAGTCATGGCATACATGTTAACATGGCTGCAATGGTGAGAACAAATGAGAAGCTCAGATAAATGTTAATCTTTGCTGTTTGTTTCTAACCCAGAGGTTAAATGCAGCCTTCTGTATTCACAGTTTTTACTCTTTAGGATTGTTCTTGACATTGACAGAAGACTGTTCCTTTGAGCAGAGCCATGTCCTTTCTAGCTAATGCCAACACTTGACTTGAAAAATTTAAATGATGCTTCTCACACATTAAAACAAGAGCCCTAATACCTTTAGTTGCTTTGCTGTTTCCCTTGAACTCCTAAGACATAATTTTAAATTAAGCTTAAATTGCACTGTTACTGAAAAGATAACATGATTAATAATGATGGAGTGCTGTAAAAAAGTTAATTTGTTTTACTGGTGTAGTCACATAAAGATCAATTTGTTTTTGAGCTCTATATTTTAACAATACCAAGATCAAAGAAAATTTGACCAAAATTCTGAGCTCCAACAGATCAATAAACACAGTAATCCTTCTAAAACTTAATCTAAAAGAAGTGTGTACAACCTGGCCTGTGTGCAATATTTAACTCTGTAATGGTGTTTAAGTCAGTAGAGTGGGTCAATATGCTAAACATTGCTGTTCTTAACATCACTCAGACTCTGTGCCCACCTTTGTGAGGAGTATGGGTTTGATGAGAAAGGAAAGAATAAAAGCTCAAACTGAGCTTCTGGAGCCAGTACCTAGCAACATTACCAATGACATTGTATTTTCCCAGCAAATGCCAACCATGCAATATCTTACCTAACAATGTGTGAGTTACCTTCAAATGAGGAATGCTTACAGGTCATAGCTATTCTAGCACCAGCCAGGGCAAGGTGCTGTTAGCAGCAGTATCCCTTACTAAGCTGCCCATTGGTGACCCATTTCAAAGCCATACAAGAACAGGATCATGCTCAGAGGCATTCATCAGCTAAGTATAAACAAATAGGCTGAGAAGAGGTGAAATGAAATTCATGTGAACTGCATATATACACATCTGCACAGCTTACTAAAGAACACAAAATTGGAGAAGTCATTGTCCAAAAAACACTTAAATTTCAGCAGCAAAGGGTGCTCAAAGGGCATATCTAAGGTACTTTACTTAATGTAGGGAACTGTGTCTATTTTATTCTGCTACTATCAGACTCTTCAGACCATTGTCAGAATAAATGAAGCATGAGAAGCAGGATGAATTTTGGAACAGAGAATAATTTGGAAAGTGGATATTAAAAAAAGTAATTAAAAACTTAAGTTTGCTATATTTTATCATTCAGCAAGGAAAAACAGGATAAAGATTCTGGACAACAAACTAGAATTTAGGAGCAGCAATTTTTAAGATGAAGAGAGATATACTATGTGTGTACAGGAGAAGATAATGTGACATAAGTTGTAAAAAAGATTGGGAAAATATGTGTTCTGTAGAAACTAAGCATGGAGCAGCAGCAGAATTTCTAAATAGTATCTATGTGTTAGACCAGGGATGCTGCAGAGTCAAATATGACATCTGGGGTAGTGGTCCCTATGGCTGGGATGCAGTTCACTTTGTCTGTAGCCTGAAGAAGCAAAAATGTGAAGCAAAGGTTAATCTACTTTTTTTTTTCCACTGAGTCTGAAAGGGCATCTGAGGCAGCTGCATAGTTTTTACACCAATGAATCCCAGAATTCATGGCCTGTTCCAAATTATTTATTTCAGACAGTACATGCAGTGCTCCCTAGAAAGTGTGTGTGTGTGTGTGTGTGTGTGTGTGTGTGTGTGTAGATGGAGGAAGTCAAGTCTCCCCCTGTTAGGGGGAGACAGAGTCACAGAGAGATCTACTGAGGGGTACAGAAAGCAGATGTCAGTGATGAGGATTGTTTGCCTTCTGCCCCAGTCAAAGAACATGTGTAAATGGAGAGAAGGTAAATGCCCACAAACTTTTTTTGCTAACTATTCCAAAGCATGGGACGTTCAACCTTTAAATTGTGTGCTTAAATATTTAAACAGCCTTTAAATTTCCACAGCAAACAAACTCAACTGATCTCCTCCAATTAAAAAAAAAAAAAAGGATTATATTAATGTTATGATTTTACTGACAAGGGAATTAGCCTTGTTTTTTTACCTTGGATCCCCATCCAAAATTACTAAGCTCTTCTAGATTCTTGTAATGGAATAGTGCTGGCCATGAGTCAAAATATAACACTATCAGTAGATTTATGGACAAAGAAATTATTTGATGTGAAATAATAGAAGTTAAAATACTGTAATCGAGTCAATAGCTTTCATATTGACTTAAATATAGTTAAATTGCAGCAAATGAAGCATGTCTTTGTTTCAGAAACAAAGCATGAGTGAATAACATGGAAGATGTAAATATAATGAAGTGACATTGGGAGATTTTATACATTTCTAACCAGTCCTGTAATATTAACAATATTAATATATTTTGTTTCATATAAAGGGTTTTTTTAGATCAATATATTGTAGAATTTTGGCTGGAATAAATATAGTGTCTTCTTAGTTTCTAGAAAAACAGAATGAGACTACCCTTCATAATAGAAGAAACCACTAATAAGACTGAAAAGGATTTTAAAAGTAGATATCACCTATTTTGCACACACAGAAAATCACATGTAAATGGGAAATTCTATTATCTGTTTCACACTTAGTTCTACTAAGATGTCTTTGTTGGTTTTCTGCTTCAAGCATCTTTAGGGTAAGAAAGTTTGGGGGAGTACCGAATTGGAATCAAAAGGTAATTATGACTGTTGTGTTGTCTCTCAAATTGCATTATCTGTAAGTGTGGTTATATTAGAAAATAATTAAGTTGTGGTACATCTTAATAGTTCCTATCAGGACTGAACCTTCCTAGGCCTCAGAGAAAAACAAAGCACAAATGAACAAGAACAAAAGAAGCAAACAGCTCTGCTGAACGATGCTTGCCATCTTACTTGACAAGTGACATGGTAATGGGAAAACTATATAATCAAATAAAAAATGAAAAGGAAAAGAAAGTAAGAAAAAATTTTAAATTCACCTCATAATGCATATTCTGTTTTTCCCTGTGTCTCCTGGGAGAGGGTCTTAAGCAGAAGTTACCACCATTATCCATTACCTTTTATGTTTCCATCAAGAAGCGAACAAGTTTTTTTCCCAAAATGACCTTAACATGGAGTACAAGAGATGGTATAGTGCAGAAAGAAGGGTGCATGTGCAGAAAACCAACCCTCCTAGCTAGAAGAGGATGCCAGGAAGATGGCAGCATGTAGTGGAGGCAAATGCAGCCCTGTGCTTAAATGTGTCTGTAGAGCCACTGCCGTGCCACAGCGTGCTGCACGGTGCCACCTGAAGGAGCAGTAAAGGGAAGAAGGAGATTCACTTACACAGCCACTGTTGGGAGACACTCTTGAGTCTCTGACACTGCCTGACAGAGAAAGCAAATAGTAACATTGATGCCTTCAGCAACTGAACGAAATTTTTTCGGACTCTGATGATTTTTAGAAGTGGTTTCCAGGGAAGCAGGTTGAGATGACTTCTACAGAGACACAAATCTGTAGTGAAAAGATTGACTTCTAAGTCACCTTCATAAACCTGAACAGTTACAGGAAGTCTAGGAAATTCCAAAAGAAAAGGAGATCTGAAATGTCCTTGAACAAGCTAGGGGGTTTTTTACTCCCTGGAAGTAGAAGTAAAATTATAAAAATTCTGCTAAAATATATAATTGATAACATTATAAGTTTTGTTTTCTTTTACTTATGCCCAGCAATATTTCAGAACCAAATATTGTTGCTATTAGTATGCAGTCATTGACTTTGAATCTTTAGGCAGCTCTATAAATTTTCTGCATGCTCCTTCCTGCCAAATATTCTGTGGTTCGACCTACAGACTGAAACTTTTGCTGTAAGCAAAGCAGTGGGGCTGCTATTTCTTGTACCAGCTGTTGGCACTCTTTGAAATTGAGAAGTATGATTGTGATCCCTGGGAAGGCAAGATGATGGAGAAAAGCTATGTCATGCAGCTACAAATGCAGAAGTAATGGAGAGTAGCACTGGCAGCTTTCCATCACCTGCTTTGCCACTGCTAATGTCTTCCAAGCCATTATAGTGCAGTCTATACCCAAGCAGATACAAATTCCCAAACTTTTCTGCTTGTGAGTTTTACAGTACTAGGCCATGCATTACTGCTGCAGGGGATTTACATGTGCACACATATGCATATAACATAGGTAATAAGTGAAGGAAGCCATTCTTGGGTATTGCTGAAGAGAAGCAATGTCCTATATGTGCTATGTGCTTTCCCAGAAATGTCTGCCAATTTTCGTTGAGGGCACTGGGATCGTTGAACAGTGGATCTTCTGGAAGGCTGATGTGTATTTTCAGCAGGTAGATAAATGGTCTGGTGCTGAGACTTGGTGCATCAGGCATTCTTTTGCCTGGTGTATCTACATCTCTAAGGTCATCTCGTTCTTTCCAAATTTTTTGTCAGTATCTCTAACTTTGCCGATGCATAACTCTTATTGCTGATTCAGTTGGCTTCTGTTAAAATTTATGTAATCCATTTTTTCCTGTGGGATCTAGCTGATTTTTGTTGGAATATTTTTTTCTTTCATGTTTCTATTATCCTTTATTTCATGCAGCTAAAGAAAATAGTGCCTCAGGTACTCATTCTTGTGATAAACTTGATCTTCTATGAAATTCTTATTTTGTCTCAAAATAGTTATTTTTTCATTTTCATTATTTTGTTTTAATCTATGGGGTTGTCACTTTTTTGCTGTTTTCTGATAGTTTGTGACTAGGGACAAGATGAAAATACTTTAAAAATGTAAGAAATTACCGGATCTTGAAAAATTCTTTTGAAATAATTGTTTCAGAGGCTGCCTTGAGCACAGCAGCCATGAAATGATAGCGTTTTCAGTTTTCAAAGCTGTAAGGAGAGGGGGCAACAGAACTGCCTCCTCTTATTTCCAGAGGGCGGAAATATTTCTGGGCTGGTTAGAAGACTGATTGACTGACTCCCTTGAGAGGCCATCCTGAATGGCAAAGGAGTCCAGGAAGCCAGACATTCTTCTAGAAAGAAACCTTAAAGGTGCAAGAGTTGTCTGTCCCCTTGTGCTGAAAGATGAGCTGATTGCCTTGTTTGAACAGAGAGCTTTGGCTGTAACTTGGTGGGGGAAGAAAAGTTTATGACCTTTGGAAGAAGGGGCAGGCAACTCAGAAGCACTACAAAGATGTTGTGAGGTTATGCAGGAAGAAAATTAGAAGGGTCAAGGCCTAGCTAGAATTTAATCATCCTACTGCCATAAAAGACAACAAAAAATGCGTCTATAAATATATGTCCAAGAAAAAAGGAGGGCTAAGGAGAATTTCCATCCTTTATTGGATGCAAAGGGAAACATAGTGACAAAGCATGAAGAAAAGGCTGAGGTGCTTTTTATGTTCATTACCTCAGTCTTTAATATTAAGATCGGTTCTTCTGCTGGTGCCCAGCCCCCTGAGCTGAAAGACAGGGATGAGAAATAGAACCAAACACTCATAATTGAAGGGAAAAATGGTCAGTGACCAGCTCCATCACTGAGAAATGGACAACTCTGTGAGGGTGGGTGGGATCCACATGAGGATACTGAGGAAACTGTAAGGAGGATTCAGGGGCTACAGGCCTGTCAGCTTGACCTCATTGCTGGGGAAGGTCAGGAGCTGATCATCCTGAGCGACATCATATGGCACATGCTGAACCTGCATGATCAGGCCCAGTTAGCATATGGGTTTATTAAAGGCAGTTTTTGACTAACCTGATCTCCTTCTAAGGAGACCCTTTAGTGTTATCCACCCAGGGGATGAAGAAAAGGCTGTGGATGTTGTTTACCTGGGCCTAAGTAAAGCCTTTTACACTGTCTGCCACAGCATTCTCCTGGAAAAGCTGGCAGCCCATGGCTTGGACCAGTGCTCTCTTTGCCGAGTTAAGAACTCTCTGTATGGCTGAACCCAGAGAGGAGTGGTGAACGGAGTTAGGTCCAGTTGGCAACTGGCCACTAAGAGGTGTTCCCTAGGGCTTAGTGTTGGGCCAGTCCTGTTTGACATCTTTATTGATGAGCTGGACAGGGGGCTCAAGTGCACCCTCAGTAAGTTCACAGACAACACCAGTTTGCACAGGAATGTCGACTTGCTGAAGGTAGAAGAGCTGTGCAGAGGGATCAGGACATGCTGAATTGGTGGGCTGAGGCCAGTGTTAAAAGGTTCCACAAGGCCAAGTGGTGGATTGTGTACTTGGATCACAACAACCCCAGGCAGTGCTGCAGCCTGGGGACAGAGTGTCTGGAAAGCTGCCTGGCAGAAAAGGGCCTGGGGGTGCTGGTCAACAGTGACTGAGCATGAGCCAGCTGTGCCCAGGTGGCCAAGAAGGCCAGTGGCATCCTGGTCCATGGCAGCAATAGTGTGTCCAGCAGGACCAGGGCAGTGACATCCCCCTGTGCTTGGCACTGGTGAGACTGTTCAGTTTTGAGCCCCTCACTGTAAGAAAGATATTGAAGTGTTGGAGCGTGTCTAGAGAAGGGCAGCAGAGGTGAAGGGTCTGGATACAAGTCCTGTGAAGGGTGGCTGATGGAGCTGGGGCTGTTTGGCCTGGAGGAAAGGAGGCACAGGAGACCTTTTCTCTCTGTACAACTCCCTCAAAGGAATTTGTACTGAGGTGGGAGTTGGTCTCCTCTCCCAGGTAACAAGTGATGGAATGAGAGGAAATGGCCTCAAGTTGTGCCAGCAGAGTCTCAGACTGAATATTAGGGAAAAGTTCCTCAGCAAAAGGGTTATCAAGCATTAGAACAGGCTGCCCAGGCAAATAGTGGAGTTGCCATCCCTAGAGGTATTTAAAGACGTAGTTGTGTTACTTTGGGACATGGTTTAGTAGTGGACAGGCAGTGCTGAGTTAATGGTTTGCCTCAATGATCTTAGAGGTCTTTTCCAGCTTAATTGATTCTATGATTTTATTCTTGTATTTCAGCTAAATAAAAGTCCTATGAATTCAGTTTCCTTGTAAATTCATAGTTTTCTTTATGTTTTGGGTTTTTTAATATCTTTTGTAGCCATTTAGCTGAGTCACCTGCTATTTCAGATCTTCATTATTTAAAATTTGGTATACACAGTGACTTGAAGTAAAGTCATTATCAGAAAAGAACTCTTTCATTTATTCAACCTACTGGAAAAACTTGAAAGTGCTACAGAGTGTGATGATATTTAAAGGCCAGTACTTAATTCTGTGTTGTACAGAACAGCTTTTTGACATGTTTCTTTGATTTCTGAAAAGTAAATAGATAAAGTAGAAATTTTTAAAAGAAAGGATTTTCTTGGAGGTTTCATTTTCCCTCCTTTGAAATTTCCTTTGTGTCCTTAGTGGGTTCTGTGACCTGTCTTTTCATTAGAAATAACTATAATCCTTTAATTACTTCTTTGTGTTGTTGAGTTTTGAGCTATGCTTTTCCGTTTGAGGTTTTCTACTGAGCACCAGGCTAGCATTGTCATGTATGCTAATATAATTATATACTCAAAGGCTAATATTTCAAACTTATTTTAAGAATTTTTTTCATTAGTCCGGAATAGCATACTCCACTAATTTAATCAGAAAGATAAAGGTAATTACGTCATGAAATCTAAGATTCTTGTTTGGATGTGTGATAGTCGTAATCAATGGATGGTCATCTCCTGCCAAAATACCATGCAATGATATCTCAGATATGAAAGTTGGAAATATAATAATGTCTTGTCTAAGCACTAGTGGCAATAATATATCCATGTGTGAGTCAGGCAAGCATCTGGGACAACCACAAATCCACAGCTAAAATTTATTTCCGTTTCCTCGCCTACAGGGCATCCCTGCAGCACTGCCCAGGCAGAGGCACACAAACAAGGCTAAAATTTTTAAAAGCATCAGTGTTATGATGTCAAATGCTATTTAGCAGTGTGTCTAAAGTTCTAAATAAGAAGAAATAACTATTTGAGGTGGACGTATATTTAAATTGCCTTAAAACTTGAATGTGTTTTTGTATTAAATATAGATCTATAGAAAGTATAACTACAAAATTTAAAATGGTGTGTACGTACATCTGGAGCATATAGAGGAACTTGGCTTTCTAGGTCTGTTATGGTATTACAGGATTTGTCCAGGCTTTGATATAGGTCATTAATGATGGGAGAGAAATGCTGATATCTTCCATGATATCAGGGGGAAATGGCAGGCTGTAATAGAGTCTCAGGTTTTTTATGGATTTGGACTTCAGGTTGTCTCTAACAGAACAAACTAGTGTCATTGGAATAATCCTGGTTTTAAACCATGAAGTGGATGATTGTGTTTCATTAATTCACCCGAGAAAGAAATTGGGTAATGGAACCTGCGTTTCACATGGAGGCAGAGAATTTTCCACTTCCAAGCTGAGTCCAGAGAGCCCGTCCATATTCAAGCCTTATCAAACCCTACTATTGATTCAGAGTAGATAGGCAATGATATTCTGAAGAATAGATGCATATATATTGACCTAGAAAAAGAAATTTTCTTTTGTAATCTGCTCATAAACTTTCAGTTGCGTCTTGTCTTGATACCAGAGGCAGTTTTGCCTCCACTGCCAAACAACCAAATTGTTCTGCATGGGGCCTTAAAAAGGATTCAGGAAGGGGGAAAAAAAAAAAAAGAGAGAAAAGAAAGGTTCAAATTCTTGAGATGAGGTGATGAAGGTTTCCTCCAAGGGAGTCCTATCTCGAGTTTATCAAGGGAATTGGAACTCTGACGGTCTTAATTTAAAGTCTTATCTCTTTCTGAATCTTATCTCTCCCTAGAAAGAAGAACTATAAAGAAAAAAAGGGATGGGCAGGGGGCAGAAGAAGGAAAAAAAAAGAATATAAAATAAAATAAATAGGCACAACTCAAACTTGCTAAACTTAGAAGAGACCAACAGCAGATATTTTTTTAGCTAAACTTAGCACAAGTTCTGAATTTTAAATTTGGCATACTGAGGTGTTGGGTGTGTCAGAAATGAGAGAGGCAGAAAGACCTTACTGGAAATGATGCATGTGAGAACTCGGACTCCATCTTATGCTTGTATCCATCAGTCCTTTTTGCTATACTATTCAGAAATGCCTTTATAATAAAAAACAAAACAAAACAAAAGACCCACTTAAATAAACTGCAGATTATTTACTTGATTTAGGTAATCTTTAAGAATATTGCCAAACTCAGTAAAAAGCCTTTGCTGAAAAAGAATCCGCCATGTTATCTACTACCTGCCTTCAAATGCAAACTTCATAAGAAGACAAAACAGAAAAAGATTTTGCAAGCGTGTTAGCAAATATGAATCCTGCTGCTAAAGTCTGATTGCTTGCTATTCTTGTTTCACACTCACTTCATGAAAAGGTTGAAACTGCTTAAAAGCTGGAACTGATGAACCTATACATAAATGATTAGGAATGCTCTGCTAATAATTTCCAGTAAAACTCATCACTGAGTTTCCTAAGGAGCACGTCAGCCTCTGCTTTGAATGCTACTTAGACTTGTAAAACCTTTTATTGAGCAGTCCACTTACTCTCAAAAATAAATGATCCAAGTCAATTCTGTTAACACTGTCACAGATTGGCTTTTTCATTGTGGATTGTATCAGCCTCTTCAGTGATTGCCTGTTGTCTTGGAAGAAAGATGCATTTTGACCGTTACTGTCTGCCAGTGACAATTTTTCCCTTAATTTAGGAATTCCTACTTCTCATGAAGGCCAGCTGGAAGCAGCTAACACATTACAGCAACTTCCTCAGCTGTTGGCCTTGGGAATATGTATTCTCTCCAGAATATAGATCTTTGGCAGGGAACTGGAAGAAGGAATCTTGGGTAGCGGGTGTGCATGCCAAGTGTAAGAATTGCTATATTTAACGCCTAGGTTTCTGTCCTTGAAATTATATCTAAAAGAAGTTCAAAAGTAGGACAAAATTCAAACAGGGTGGTAAGATTTTTTTTAAAGAAAAAAAAAATAAAAAATAGCTGTTAACTATCTTTACACAGGAATTTTTGTAATCTTTAACAGGAATGTTTTACATGTCTTGCTGCTTGAATGGTTTTACAGTACCTTTAGGACTGTGTCCAAGATGCACAGATTAACAGCCACATAAAAAACCCCCTCTGGCTGTGTACTAGAACATTTAGTCTAAACCTACAAATACAGTTGTCCTACAGGAATTTTTGCTAATCAGCTACATGGCCTTAAAGTGTAGGTCATCTGAGTAGTGAGAAGTAAAATGCAATTAACCCCCACAAAAATAAAGTATTGCATGTGCAAGACTGACGTGGGAGATAGAGTAGGTGGGAAGAAGAACTATAGAAATGTATTCTTCTTTCACTAATAATAAAAGCTGTAGGTTTAAATTAACCTGAAACCTGCTGAATTAATGAACATGCTATGTATTAGTTGGGAGTGGACATCTTCTGTAAATCTTATCTATATATAAACACAAAAAAATACAAGCAGTTTTGACAGATAAATTTATTTCTGATTAAATTCACTGATAATTGTGTAAAAGTGAAAATATTTTTTATTTCTTTGAAATGGAAAGCTTTGTTAGAGTTTTAAACATGGAAAGTCCAGAAATATGCAGAACCCACACAGCTTCAACCACATATCATGAGCACTACCTAAAATGTGACAGCTGCACATCCAGAGAAAGATATTTACTTCAGATTGAGTATTTGCAGTGAGAGAAATCCAAAGGTGAGGCAAGTTTAGGAGGCAGTTTTGGAAGAGTCTGCTTCAGCTTGAATGTACACATGCACATACAGTACAATAAGTGTCAAAATGAGGGTCAGAACTGTTGCTCTGAAGGTTCATCTAGATGATCTGCAGAAGTTGAGGTGTCTCCTAGTGAAGTCAGAAGAAGTCCGTATCTTTTTAGGATAAAGAAGAAAAATATTAATTACTTCTATTGTCCAATATCCAGTGTCTGCTCTGTTATAGCAGCTGATGTGTTTGCAGGACAAAGTCATGTTTAAGACCACTTAACTGACACAGAAGCCTCACTGTTTGTCTTGCTAGCACTAGCTAGCAAGTGCACTAATAAATGCCTGATGCTTTCCCTATTTCATACTATTTCATATTAATTTAAATATGAGCTAATATAGCTAGTAGCTAATATGAGCTTTTATGGTAAAAAGATTTTTTTTTTTTTTTCTGGCTTCCAGTCAGTAGAATTCTTAATTTCGAAGTCAGACACCACTGCTGCTGCTGCTGCTTCTGCTGCTATGTGAACATAGAAGAGCACAGCATGCTTATCAGATCCCTCATTCATTTCAAAACCCTAGGTGTTTGGAAAAATCTTGCTTTACTTGCATACCGACTAGGTTGGGTTTGAACGTTTTGGATTGCAAATCACTGGAGTAGCCCTGCTTCTTAATGTTCCCCCAACATCTTAAAGACTTAGTAAGTTCCCATTTTTTAAAAAATAAGAATAAATGCACTGTTAAAATTTAGTAAATTTCTGTGAAAATAAAATAACATAGAGCACAAATGTCCTCATTTTGTGCTTTGCCACATATTTCCTATATGAACTGAGACATTTTATTTAATCATTCTTTGATGTCAGTTTCTAAAGTTGTGATATTAATAAGTAGGTCAAGCAAGACTAAAATTAATCGTTTGCAACATCTCTTCATCTTGGGATGGAAAACTACATTGCAATGCTTCATAACACTCTGAAATATCTCACCAAGGCCAGTGGAGGCTCAGTCATTTGAAGGATATGAATTCACCTGTTAAGATTTTAATGCCAAAATCTTGCCAGATTCTGCACAGAGATTCAGCACCTAAAAATTGATTAGCTGAGAGATCTCTCTGTTTGTTGCTTGTTGTGTCAGTTGCAGTCACAACAAAATTTGAGGACAGAGCTCATTTAATGTGGAGAAAATGTGACTGCTGCCAGAGTGCTCTCCACAAAGGCACCTGCCTACATGAATTGTTCGGCACTATCAATTAGCAGATAAACCACTGGAGCCCATTTTGTTAGCAGAAGACTAGTGGTTTTCAAATCCCATTCTCCCCTCCAGTATTCCAGGTGGCTGGATTGCACCTACTCACTCTAGGATACCCTAAGGGCAGAGAAATTATTTTTGGCCATCTTATGTACCCGGTCCACCTGCCCATGTCCTCCTTCTCAGTAGCTAACAAAAGGAATTCCACAAGCTCACACGTACTCTAACTTCGGTTGATAAACATGCAAATCTTAGAAGGGAAAAAAATGTAATCCTGTGTGCAGTATTACTCTAAATTAAGATCAGCATGATAACATTTAAAGATTATCTTTCCTTATTAGACATCTTCAACATATTAGCTTCATCATATTGCCTTCGTTTTCCCTTTACTCTCACATTTGTTTTCTCTTTGTGTTGTAGTCTTAGTTTTATCCTTTTTTTCATTTTGCTATTCCATTGTCTCAATTTTAATTTCATTAAAATATTCCAAAACTAAATATCTCTGAAACTATGATGAGAGGAATTTAAGGAGTGGTTAGCATTTTGGCAAAATTAATATCTATGTTCCATCTGCTATTGGTGATAAAATTCATGTAGGTATATATGTGATTTTACATGTTGACCATGTGCATAATGTTGGCTATTATAGGAACTCAGATTACTTCTAACTGCGCAGAGAAAAGACAGAGAATTCAAGAAAGGGAGTTCTATTGAGAGGCTTTTCTCATGCAATTTTACAGGAGTATACTAGATTTAAAGTTGATAGCATACTTTGAAAATAATTCCGTACTAACTGATTTCCCTCCTGTACACCATTTATTTGTTCATGTGTTAAACTGTGGTTGATACTGAATAGACAACTGTGTATTCCTAATTTAGTATCTTTACATGCCTTGGCTCATGGAGGCTGTATCTGATAAACTCAGCAAGATACAGTTCTGTATTGGCTCACTGAGAACAGGAGCAAAATCAAGTCCACTTGCTGCCTTTACAAAATGCCAGTGTTTCATTTCACATGGTTAAAAGTTCAGTCCCTTGTGAAAACATCCAAGTGTATATCCTAGTCTCTTGTACCTCTCTTGGAGTCTTACAAGTCCAAAAGACAGGAGTCTCACTTCTCTTGATAGACACATTGGGGTGCAAGCCCTCTATTTCCTATTTAGCGCGTGTAAATCTTTCTTCTACGTAAGTGTTTAAAATGTCACTTAAATGAACATAGATAACCAAGACAAAGGGTAAAAAACTTGTTAAGTGTTTCCTATAGTCAAAGTTTATTCATCCTTTGCAGAAAGCTATACTTCTCCATCTCCATCTTGACAGGATGGCTGGAAAACATTTTTTGCTCTAGCACCTTCTCCTTGTCTTTCTCATTTCAGTTTTTTTTCAGCTGCCGCTTGAAGCCTCCCAAGGAAATATATGCTGAACATTTATGTAATAAAAATTATTTAGGAAAACATTTTCAGGATTATGTGGCAAAGTTTGCAGCCTGAGCTCTTACGTTATTCATTACAAGAAACTGATTTGAAGATGTTCTATATTGAACATTGCTGTAAAACTTGGTGAAATTTCTGGGTACGTGAGTCAAAATCATTAGAGGCTGGGAGAAAATTCCAATAGGTAATTTTTAATAGATTTGTAGTTAAAGCAATAGCATATGGGTCAAATGGACAAAAAATTAATTCATGTCCTATGAAATTTTGTTCACAAAAAGTCAGAAAAGGCAAAAGCATACTTTGCTTTGTCTNTTTGTTTGCAATGAGTTTTGTAAGCATCTGTGCAGCACTGTCCAAGTTTTCACTCTAATATGTTACTATGACAGAAGTAGAATGTTACCATTGTTACAGTGCTTAGTTGTTTTATTTTCTTACCTCATTCCCTGTGGAAACAAGACGGCAAGATTAATTAAACGCCAGGCATCATGTCTCACGCTGTGTTTTATTTGTGACACACATGTGAAAACATGAAGATGTGATGCAAAGACAGGAGGCATAAACTCTGCTCAGCAGAAAGAGCACTTTTGCTGTGGTTAGTTAATTGCTTTATTAAAAATTCTTCTCTCTGCTAGTATTTGTGAATGTTTTCTCCATCACTTTTACCTCTAATAAGAGTAAATTTGTATATAGATACAAGAGAGTAACCTTTGCTTCCTTCAGGCACATTGATGTATTTGAGTTTCATCACAGGCTCCACAAAATGTACTTGGACAGCAATAGGATGCTGGAGTGAGTCCTTCAATTACTACTGCTAATTAAGTTGTGCTTTTTTAATTGATTTTCATTTAGCTAATGGAACAGAATTCAGAAATCTTGGAATGCTGACACCTGAAGAAGCAGCCACTGACTTCATGTGGACTGGCATTTCACGTTCATGAATACTGGCAAAAATACCTTTCCAATAAATGTGTCTTCTGTGTGTTCCAGTGCTCCATCACCTGTGGCAAAGGAATGCAGTCTCGAGTCATCCAGTGCATGCACAAAATCACAGGAAGGCATGGCAATGAATGCTTTTCTTCAGAAAAGCCTGCAGCCTACAGGCCCTGTCATCTCCATCCCTGCAATGAGAAAATTAATGTTAATACAATAACATCACCCAGGTTAGGTAAGCAGTCAAAAATGACAAACCTCTTTTTGCTTCTTTCTTTCCATACAGTAACGATGATCCCAGTTTAGAAACAGAAGTCTAGGACTCGGGAGGTATTCAGGAGATTTAAATTCTATGCAGAGACTGATCTCCCTGCCTCAGGTTTTGAGTATGTACATCAGAGACTAAGAGTGGTGAAGGATTTTGTTATCTAAGGAAGGACCTTATTGTGAGAGTGTATGGTATTAAAGGAACAAATATCCCACATGAAAATATATTTATATTAGAGACACTATAAACATATATGTTTTTATATATATTTACACAATTTTATCAAACCTTTCTAAAGTAAGAAAATACTTTCTTTCCTACTTAAAAATTCTGCAAACTGTGTTCTCTTAATATTTGTGAGATCAAGGAGGCCCTTATTTGTTCTTTAAATACAAACAGCTCTTCCCACTTGTCTTTAGTTCAAAAATCTCCATCTATGCCTGATGTATTAGGATGTGTGAAGGAAAATGATTTTGAATGGAGAGATTTGCTGTACCTGGCAGAACTCATGTCTCTTCTGTTCTTAAAGAAATTATGTTATTACATAACTACAGAACTGTTGATTCTGGTAGTTTCTGTTTCCTAGTGCATTGCTGATGATGATTACCATTAGTTCCCCTAATCATTCATGTGCATCTTGAGCATGAAGAGAATATTCAAAGACTTGGTATAAGACAGCACACCCTCTCCAGATGATTTTCCAGAGCCCTTGTTAAGATACACCTTCCTGTCCAACAGATTACTCCCGAATGGAAAACAAGACTGGCATTTCAGGCTGTGTGCAATACTTCCTTTAAGACAGTGAAGGGTGTTTCTCTTTGAGGTTTTTAACCTTTGAACAGTGCAGTAGCCATTGTTGCAATTTGCTGTTGCTTATGGCCCTCTCCTTGCTATTTCACTGTTTCAAAGTTCCTCCCCCTTGAACTTTATCTTTCTTTGTTCAGCTGGTCTCTCAGAAGCAAGATGCCATCTCCCCATCATTGATGATTTTCCTCTGGTGAGGTTATATAAGCAGCTTTGTGTCACAGAGTCAAGTGAATCAGAAAGAATCACACAAAAAAATACAATATCAATTAAAATTTGACTTAATGTAAAGTGAGAAAAAAAAAAAAATGATTGGGCTATGTTGTCCTCATGGCATGGATTCTGTAGGACTGATATTTGTAATCTACAAGTCAATGTCATCCAGCATGGAGTCAGAATCCAATCCAGTAGAAACCTTAACATCTCCAAAATACATAATGCAATGCTTCTCTTCAATATATTGATAATTTTGGCCTCCAGTTCCATTCATATCATCTAGTAGAGATTTTTTGATTTGGGGGTAGCGCTATTGAAATCTGATGGGGGTTATGCCATCAGCTCTTTTACAAATTTCTCTTCTGTTAGCATAGGAGATTAATTCAAATCTGAGACTGATTTCTTTTTTCAGTGTTTGTGGTGGGTTTTGGACAATATCTTGTTCTTGTGCCCTGTTTTTCACTGGGTTCCCGTTCTAATTCCATGTATGCGCTACATACTACATATGCAAGTACTTAGTTATACTTGATATGTATAACTAAATGTGAAAAGTTCCAACTTAAGTACCATGGTCCTTCTATGAGAAGCTATGTAAAGAGGCTTTTGTAAGTGAAACAAGGTAGAAAGATGAGCTCCGCTGACTCATGAGAAGACAGCTGCATGACATTAAACTAATTAAGTTCAATGCAACTTAATCCAATTTGTAAATAAAGCTGACCTTAAAAATTTTTGATGTTGAATATATTGACAACAGGAGGACGGGAGGAATTCCTTCTTCTGTTAAATATTTACATCTATAATCCTTTCTCTTCCCCAGATACACTTCTTGTATGCTTGTCTCTTTTGCTACATGATTCTTCACTAGTAAAGGCAACAGTAATGTATATTTGATTTTGCTGTTGTTGTTTCACAGCTGCTTTAACATTCAAGTGCCTAGGAGACCAGTGGCCTGTGTACTGCAGAGTGATAAGAGAGAAGAACCTCTGTCAAGACATGAGGTGGTATCAGCGATGCTGTGAGACGTGCAGGGACTTTTATGCGCAAAAAATGCAACAAAAGAGTTGACCTCTGTCAGGCTGGCTGGCCCTCAGCTCTTTGCAATCTTATTATTTATAAACACACACACACCCACACAGGCTTTTTCAGACCAAATATTATCAGATGACGTATAATTTAATCAAATTAATTTATTTTTGCCTGCCAGACATCCTTAATGGTTTTGGTTAAACAGCCAACATGTTTTATCTTCTGACATTTTCATAATTAATTTTTATATGAACACTTTTGGATACATATATCAGAATGTTTTAAAAATAGTAACTAGTATTTTAAATGTTTATTTTCAGTAAGGTCATCTGTTGCAAAAAAAAAGTCATGTTATCTTGAATTTATTTTAATTTAGCTGAATAGTTTTGTTGTATATGGAAATAAAGCCCTTTTAATTTTATTATATTTTTGGCATTTGGAGTCAGAATGATCTTGTGTTTTTTGCAACAGATGTCAAAGTGAACAAGCTAACACTATTAAGCAGATTATTACAGAATGTATTGTGAAATTAGTTCATTTGATTTAGAAACATACTGAAGGGGATATTCTACTGTAACTTATAACATATTATAAACAAGAAAATTAAAATAGCTAAGTAGAGATTTTGATCATTCTCATGGACACATACTTGAACACAAGTATTAAATCAATGAAACACTGTAGAGATTTACACTGAATCACTGTTGCACTGTTTGAGGTAGTGTAGAGAAATGCAGTCCTAGAACTTGTACCATCCTATGAATCCACGTCTGTAGTGTTTTAACATGTCACTTAATTTTTAAAGTTTTGAAACAAAAAACCCATGCCCCTCTATACCTTTGTGTGTCCTTCTGCAGATTTACAAATGGATGAGTGCTTTCTCCTGCCACTTGTATGGATTAATCTGTTAAACATTTTCAGTTCTCTGTTGATGATTTAGAAAACAGCTTTGTAATACTACTTTAGTTTTATCTTTGTCTAATGAAAAAGTCTTTATAAAAATTAAATGTTTTACAGTTTTGTGAAACATTATGAAACAGCTAAGATTTTCCTTATGAGAAAATACTGTACATGATTCACATGATTTTTACATTTTCAATAAAAAGTAAAGCTCCTTTTGTTATTTGAACTTCTCTTTTTTTGTGTGTCTGTGGTAGATTAATCCATCTAGCCCTGCATCACAGCAGGTAGAGATACAGTACAAGTGCCTTCTGCCTCTTGACTTAGGCCCCACTCTGCAGCTGCAGACAGACATGTCACTCTGGGAGCCTTGATATAGATGGAAAGTTGAGAATAACAAAGTAACATTCTGTGGAGAGGCAGGTATTTATCTCAGGTGAGTCCTGTAACTACTGAACTTGGCAAGTGGACAGCAGTAGGTCTTCTGCCCCCGTTTTGTGATGAAAGTCTTTAAGTACGTTCTGAAAATATGTAGGAGAGCAAAATCTGAAGGCAAGAAAGCTGGAGAAATAAGCCAGAAGGCATATTTTCTACTTGAAGCAAAAAGAGAATGCAGCTTTATTTACATGATTGTTGCTTTTCCTTCTCTGCAAAGAGGCTAGTGTATAGATGTGATACACAGTTTACACAGACGGATAACCACAGGTATCCACAGACAATAAACTGGGGCCCCCAGTCGGGACTGTGATTCTGTCCAGGAAGAATACTTAGATGCAGTCTTAACTACCACTGAAATCAACATCTGTGTTTCAAATAGCCATACTATCAAAATCTTTGGTTTGGTGTCTTACTGCTCTGCATTTGAAAACTGCAACTTTAATGAGGTGCTAGTGTATGATTTTAAATAAAATACCTCCTGGTTTTGAAAAGTAAAAAAACGAAAGAAAAATAATGTTGACATCATGGAATGTTATATTTTGTATAATTAAAAAGTTTCAATGCACAGAAAATTCCGTTGCTTTGAGGCATAACTCCTTAATGTCACAGAAGCAGATTTGAAAGTCTAATAGAATTATTGTAGTTGGCAGGCAAAAGGAGCAATTATTATTTTAAATTTTCTTCATACTTAGCACCAGATCTTGGTAATACTCCTGCATTCACTTGGACCACAATTGAAAATTAAGCAAAAGAAAAGATGCCTTCAGACTAGGGGGCAGAGGAAAATTTTTTTATCAGCCAGCAATATCATCCTCACAGTTCTAAATGTTTGTGCTCTGCTGATTTTGAGTATTTCACTAACAAGAATATCATCTTAATCACAAAATTTAAAAAGTGTGTTTTAACTCTGCCTGTGTCTGTCAAAGACAAATCAGTGACTGCTGCTGAAATCATCCTCCCATCACCTCTGTAAGATCATAAAAAGGAAGTACTTTTAATTGGGAGACAGGGATAGAAAGCTGTGGTCTAAAATGACTTTTTTTTTTAAATGTAATGAGTGAAATCAGGATGTTACAGTGCTGATGGGTCTGTTCTGATTCCATTAGCATCTGCAGTACAAAACTATTAGTTAATTGTGTGTGAATCATTTTGAAGCAGTTTTATGTCTAAATAGCAATATACCTCTGAATTTGAAAGCAAGTTCATTTTACTGCTTCAGTATATTCTATCATCATTCAGAGGAGCAGTACAGACTGAAATACCGTCTTATGCATCTGCTCACTGGTACTCAGTTTTAATGAGCACATATGTATCTATCAAAATAGACCTTGAACCTGAAAACTTAAGCCAGGCACTTAGTGAAAATTGTAAGAACATTCTGAAAATGTGCCCAGGCTATGGCTTGAGCTGCAGCATGCTGTAGGGAGGGCAGGCATGTGCCAGCCCTGCAGAGTTTTCCACAGACCTGTGTGGCAACAGGCAGCCCTTTCCAGCTGTGTGCAGGCAAGCCATAGCCTTATGCCGGCACAGACAGTCCAGAGTTTACTTTTTTTGTTGTTCTTTTTTTTC